>PITA01021708.1:0-32067 GCA_004023965.1 Spilogale gracilis | reverse complement strand
TCCCTTATTTATTTTTATTTGAGAGAGAGAGAGAGAGAGCACAAGAGGGGAGAAGGTCAGAGGGAGAAGCAGACTCCCACGGAGCTGGGATCCCGATGCCGGACTCAATCCCAGTACTCTAGGATCATAACCTGAGCCCAAGGCAGTGGCCTAACCAACCAAGCCACCTAAGTGCTCCAAGACTTGCTTTTCAATCATAGATCTGCACCAGACAGTTGATGATCAGAAACATACAGTGAAGAAATGGGAAAAGCCTAATGTGGGCAGTGGGGCATTCTAAGAGGAAGTAAGCATTCCTTCCTCACACAGATGTCAGAAGGACATTCATACTATGCACCCTGTAGCCTATTTTGGACTCCGACCATTTTCCTAAACCTGTCCATGCACTCTTTGTCTTAATACCACCCCAGCCTCACAAACACATGTGTACATGCCTGCACATGCGTGCGTGCGCGTACACACACACACACACACACACACACACACACACACACTCCTATCTACCTATTTAGAACTGAGAGACATTCTGGAAAAGAACCCAGGCAAAATCTTCAGAAGCCTAGAAAGAGACTAGACTAATTATTTGCTAGTCCTTTGGTCAGGCTGTCTGACATTAGCCAAATTTCATATAGTTTTAAGTTTCAGGTCAAAACATTTACATAACAGTACCCCTGATGTTTTACAGTGGTTTCTCTTGTTATAAAACTCCCCAAATATTGACCTTCTTGGAAACATTTCTTCTTACACTCCATTGCATTTTATAAATGTCTCTTCTTTGGTTTCTTGAGTTGCCTTTATGTATACTCTCATTACCCTCCCATGAGATGATGAAAACACTTAGATCCATTTCTCATCCCTCTGCTGTGGTGACATCATCACTGTTTGTTAAAATGATTCCTATGTCTCCAAGGATCCAATCCCATGCATAATCCATTAAAATGAGATGTGTTCATGAAAAAATTGTAGATTAAAAGTCTACAAGAATAGTATGATTCAAAAAGGCATAAGCAGCAAAAATGGTTGAGCTACAAGTTGGCCACACAGATTGTTGGTTGCTGTCATTGCATTTTGCTTGAAGCTATGTACTGACCCTTTAATGTACACAATCATATTCACAATATGCATGTAGAGTAGCTACAATATGGAGAGTTAGAAATCATTGCAACATTAATTTTCTGATTATGCAGCTCAGTCACACAGAATTATTAAGGACCTGTCATGTGCCAAGTATTGCATTAATGGATAAAAGAAATGGAAATATATTATCTGCTTTTAAGAAATGCTAATCAGTTATTTAGTGACCTAGTTAGTTACAAAGCTGGACTGTGAGGTCTGGGAGACTAGAGATCTCATCACCCACTGCAAAATTAGCAGTGGCTAGTAGGGTTCCTAGAACACAGAAGTAACACAATAAGATTTTGGAGAATGAATTTACCATACCACATTACTTGCTCAGCCATTTTTTAATGTTTGTTTTTTTTTCCCTAGTGTACAAGCTTCTCATTGAAAAAAAAGTCAGAGATGTTAATAGGAAAGTGTATAGTTTGTCCCTTTGTATATCTACAATGATGTATTTTGCATATTAAAGCTATCATCTGAATTTATTTTCGCCTTCACATTTGCCAAAAAATTCGAAATTATGCTCCACCTTACCTTTTATGTAAGTAATATAAAAACATAACATTTTACCCCTCCTTTGTCACTTTCAAAACAAAGTGAAAAAATTATTTAAGAAATAATAAAGTCTAAGTGGAAAATCTTTTGATAGAAAGGGGTACTTATTTCAAGCCACTGAGTTTTGAGTCAGTTCTCTATCATTAATTTTGTACATATGAATTCACAGCACTGATCTCATCACAGTAACAGCAATAAGAACTATGACAACAATAATATTGTGCTGGACTCAATTCCTCATCCTCTAGAAGCTGAGCCAACATCAAAACAATGTCTGTGAAGGCTGAAATTTAATGCTTTTAAGAAGTCTTGACTGAGTTTTTTGTATCACTACCATAGGCCTAGACAACCTGATTTTCATCCTGAAGCATGATTTGCATCATTTCTGTCTTTCACATTTTTCCACTGTAACTCGTAGGTGGCGAGGCCCAAGATAGTTGAGCCCTACATGGAAGGAGGACTTACCTGTAGTTCTGCTTTTCATTTCCTATGTGGAATCTGTCATATTGTGAATAGGCTCGGTTTCCTTCCCAGTCCATTAACTCAATTCTTAGTGTGTACTGCCTCTGACTGGTTATGGCAAAAATAAACTCATTCCCCAGCCAATATTCGCCAGAGGGATTTCCAAAGCCCTACAAAAGGAGATAGAGATATGGTTGTTATTTCAGCAAAAACCTCTTATTAGGTTCAGTATTAACTACATTCTAAATAATGATAAAACCTTCTTTAACAGTAAAGATCATTTTTCACATTTCTACACACTTTTTTTTCCAATTACTGACTCAATACTTTTCTGCTATGTTTCCCTCCACTGTGCCCTGAGAATTCTTATTTACAGTAAAAGGCTGATAATCAAATCTGTGTAGGTAAGGTGATTTCAGATTAAGAGAATTCGGTTAATAGGTTTACCAGTAAATAGTACTCAGTTATAGCTTGCTTTTGAAAATGTTTCTAAAATACTAGTTAATGGAATTTTTTGAACATAAGCTAAATGTTTTCAATGACTATTATCAGGGTATTATCAGATAAGTTATTTAACAATTTTACTATTGTTTCCGTTGTTGTTGCATTACTATTTATTCAGGAGTCAAATTATGCTTAGATACTAACTTTAACATATTACTAGACCCTAGACTTTTCTAACTTTAATATTTCCTTTTTAAAATATTAATAAGCAAACCTATAAACCCAGGACTAGGGTCATTTAAATGCTTTACTGGCATGGATTTGGGTTTTGAGGCAGAAGGTTGACATGTAAGGGCTAGTGAGTAGACCTCACTGGCTGCTCGGCACCTGCATCTTAACATGGCTCTTGTTCTTTGCAGGGGAATCCCAATCATGGTTGTTACGTGTTCAAAAATTGCTGCTTTGTGGGGGGAAAAAAATGGTCCCCAAAGGAAAACCAACTCTTAATGTTGGTTATGTTAGTAATAGAAAAATAAGGAACACTAAGAAACTGCTGCCATTTTAGACTTGGGTATTCAGTTTCTGAATCCCCAAAAGTATTCCTTGGTAATGCTTGATGTTAAGGCTAATTCCTGAACTACATGCTTGTCTTTCTGAGCCAACTATGAGCTCCTTGAGGGCAAAAGCTGTGGCATATTTGTAACTAGGGCACTGCCGGCATACACTAAGCCCTCCATATGTTTCACTGACATTTGAAGGAAAAAAGGAAAGAAATAGGGAAGGGAGGGATGAAGAAAATACTATAGCACTTTATAATTGACATTCAGAGAAGTAATCTAAAACATAATTCTTGTAGTAAGTAATTTGGCTGAGTCTCATGGAGGTGTTTTTTAAAGTGCCCACTGAGTTATAATCACTGGGCCCTTGGCTGGAAGAAAAAAAAAATTCTGGCTCCACACTGAATCAAAATATTTGAGAATCAGCTCTATTGCATGCAAACGAGCTCCCTGTTTGTCCCTATGCACATGAACACTGGGAAGGGGTACGCACCACGGGAGACACTCAGACATTCCAGGAAGAAACTGATTCCATTAACTGAGGTATTCATTTATAAAGGTTTTACTTTACCCATACTAAGAAGTACAAGGGTAGTACTACGATAACCATAGCAATCCTCCTTTACTCAACACAGATGACAGAATTTGGAAACCATGTTTTTTTTTTTAATTTAAAGTGTATCAACCTTGTATAATTATAACTATAGTAGAAGTATTCTTTTTAAAAAATATTTTATTTATTTTATTTTAGAGAGAGAGAAAATGGAGGGGCAAGAGGGCAACGTAGAGAATCTCAAGCAAATTCCACGATCACTATGGAACTCATGATCAACATGGAGCCCACGATCAGCACGGACCCTGAGATCATGGTACCGGCCAAAATCAAGGTCAGAAACTTAACCGACTGAGCCACGCAGATATCCCTACTGCAGAAGTATTATTAACTGCTTTCTTCTTTAACAAACCTAACACATGAATTAGTATTCCCCACTCCTTCTTTAAAATTTATTGATGCCCAGAATAAACTAAATGCATTAAATACATTTGTATATTACTGTCTCTGCCAACTGAGTAACTTACTAAATATCCGTTGTATTGGGTCCCCAAACCATTTACACCAGTTCTGTTATTGTAATGATAAGACTCACAGTTTTATGTAAATAAAAAATATTAGTGGGAAAAAGAGTCATTTGTTCTGTTTTGTTTTTGATAAAACTTAAACATTAGGTTTGCTCAATAAAAGCCAATCACTAAAAAATGGTTTTGAATTATGTTTGTTGCAGCAACTCTAAAAGACTGGAAAAATAATAAAACATGAGAGGATTTTTAACTTACATTGCTTTCCATGTGTCTTACTTGCTCTAGTTAAAAGAAAAAAAAAGAAAAAAGGAAAAAAAAAACCAGAAGGTAGAAATTTGGTGCATTTAATTATGGGAAAGTTCTTTTTTTTTTTAATATTTTTATTTATTTGACGGAGAGAAACACAGCCAGAGAGGGAACACAAGCAGGGGGAGTGAGAGAGGGAGAAGCAGGCTTCCTGCCGAGCAGGCAGCCTGATGTGGGGCTCGATCCCGGGTCTCCGGGATCATGACCTGAGCTGAAGGAAGTCGCTTCACCAACTGAGCCACCCAGGCGCCCCAATAATTATGGGAAAGTTCTAAGAAAGAGCCACTGACCCAGAATTCCAGCCTTTGGCCCTAAAATTTTAAAGAATGGGTAAATGAAGACATAATTATATACTTAAAGTTAAAATTAAATAGATTAGTACATGTAAGCACACTTTTAAAGTTTTTCCCCAGGAAAAATTGGTTGGTTAAGCATCAGCCACTGGCTCAAGTCACGATCTCAGGCTCCTAGGATCGAATCTCGCATCAGCTCCCTGCTCAATGGGGAGTCTGCTTCTTCCCCTGCTTGTACTCTCTCTTTCTCTGACAAATAAACAAATAAAATCTTAAAAAAATAAAGTTATTCCTCAATTTAAAATAATTTTTAATTAACTCAAACCCTTCATCTGGATTGCACTGTGTATAAGCTCCTCTGAAGTCGTCTACTTGTAGCCCAGAGCAAATAGGGCCCATAGAAGTCAGTATTCCAGTGTTCCCTTGTTTCTTTGTTCCGAAGATGCACAAGTCGTACTTTGCCAAAGTTTCACGGTGGCAGGGAATATTAGAGCAATTTAGGGTGTGCTAAGAATTTTACACATTTTCGTGGCAGTGGTGCTACATACCAGAAAGAAGAGTGAAACTTACCTTCTCCAATGAATAAGGAAAACAGAAAGTTACAGGGCACTTAAAGTCAAAGAATTAGCACATTCTCAGTTGCAGCAGCCACTGGGAAGAAAAAGAAGACTGCTGGGATTTTCCTTGCATTTTCTTCTCAGCTCAGATGTGTCAAAACTCTCCCTCTAGCCATTGGAGGACTCCCTCTTGTGCGTAGTTAGAAGGGAATCAGCAATTATACTAAATGTGAACAAGGAAGCTGGGAATGATGAAGTGTTAAGTTTTAGACCACATTATTTCTGTGCTGCTGAAAGCTCTGCATGGATAAAACTGTCCAGTTTCCCCAGGGAAAAGGGCAGTGATCACCAGTGAGTGTCCAAAACGTATGAGCATTAGTGTCATTCCTAGGAGAGCCTCTGTCTCCCGCTTGGCATGCAGGTTTCCACTCTACATGGAGATTACCATCCCTTCCTAAACAGTTTGCTTTTTCTGAGTGAAAAGAGAAGAAGCAGCAACCGAAAAGGCAGCAACGAAATCTGATTCTAGAAATAAAAATTCCATTTCATTCACCTTCCCAGAAAAACTGTCTAACTTGCTCTATTATGGGAACAAAATGTTTGGCTATGATGAATTGAAATGGCTGTTAGAGAAATAGGGTAGAGAAAGCTATTCTAGAAGCTAAGCACAGCCATGAAGAACCAACTGTTTCATCATGGAGATTAAAAATCAGTCAAAGAAGGGAAAATAGGTTCCCACATTAGTAAACTGTCTATTGGAGGGTTATCAGGCACACTAGATTTCCGATGTCTAGGGACAAAGGCTTAGCTTTGATTAAATAACTTCTACTTATCTCTGCTCTAATTTGAAGCCTTACTCTGCCCCATATTTGCTGTGGAACCTCTGGTACTACTTCTTAGCCTTAGTTTCCTTATCTGTAAAACAGGGATTAAAAATGTCACTTCCATCAATAGTGTTGTGAGAAAGAAATAAGATTCCTAAAACATTTAGCTCAACGCTGACACAGGAGAACAACAAAAATCTCATTTTGTTTTTATAGGCAAAGGATATATCACAAATACATAGTAATTTTCTGTTTACTTGCCTCTCTCCCACCAGACTGTGAGCTATTTGAGGAGAAGCAGGTTTCTTTCTACTCTGTATGAGAAAGGGAACAAAAATAGCCAGGATTATGTCTTAGCCTGAAAATTAGTAAGGGGATACTGAAACAATTATTTAAAAGGCTTTCAGATGCTAGGAACTAATGTATTCTTATGACAAGTTGAGTGTGGGTTTACATAAATGAGAACTGCCATTTTAGCCCAAGAAGTTAATTATTAAATAATAAATTAAAACCAACTGGTTGATAGTGGGGCTAAACTGTGCCATAAACCAACACGTAGACTGCTTTTTATTCTCGTGTCTGCTTCCTAAGGCCAGGGAGGAGCTGTGTTCTCCAACTCTCCCTTGGTCCTTTAACTTTTAATCTTTCTCTCTATATCTCATAAGTCTTAAATATATAAAATAAGTAATTTTTGAGATCTTACACTCATGCCAATAAATTGATAGTTTTGATATTTGCTTTCAACCAGGATTGCAGATCAGAAACATCTGTGGAGCTTTTTAAAAATATGGATGAATTGGTTCCCACATAGAGGTTCTGACTCTGTATGTCTGGGGTGTGCTTAGAGATACGTACATTTGAAAGGTTCCATGGGTGAGTATGCTGTGTACCACAGGTGGAGAATCAAATGATTATGATGCAGAATAGCTAGTCTGAGTGCAAATAAGGAAGAATATATTGGCCAGGTCAAATTATCTGAGCGGTATACAGGAAAGAGAGAGGTATAAAGCCTCATCTTCATATGGAGCTCCATATTAGTAGACATGTTTTAATTATGTATTATGGGACTGTTCTTGAAAAAATACATATTGATGGCTGAAATGCAGAGATGGTCACATCCCCTAAAAAAAGAGGCTCATCATTACTGCACACACAAAAGCCTACCATAGGTCTATATTTTATTCCTGTAATAAAAGGCCTGTAATATCTACAATAAATAAAAATAAAAGGTTATACAAAATACAGGGCTGCTCCAAAAAAAAAGTAGCAAGTCTCTATCAAAACAATAAAAAATAGCAATAAAAACAGAAATTCTTCTTTTCTATTAAAAAAATCCCACAATGTTAGGTCATATCCTTCCATGAAAACTATTGTGTTTAAACTATTATGTTTAGTTACTTCAGTCATAATCATATGCAAGATTTTGATACTGTAATTTCACATAGATTGTTAATCTTTTCCTTTAGCTCTTTAATAAAAGGTAAAAAAAAAAAACACAACAATAAAAACAAAACAAAAAACCCACTGGAACTTAACCTAGACTAATGCTGACTTAAAGTTGGCCCTAAAAACTGCATATTGTTAATAAAAAAAAAATGCACACAGCAGAAAGATAGATAGTCATTAGTTTTTGCCAAGACCTGCAGAAATACTCAGTTTTGGTTGAATGTTTCCAAGTTAATAAAGTAATTGTCTCTGATACTTTGTTGCCTTTTTTTTTTTTTTTTTGGTCTGATAACATTCATAGGAAGTGTTGACTTTCTATAGCTGAAACACAATTGAAACCAGACGCAGTTAATGTATTCTATGGGTTTCATCTTTTTTCATATAAATGATTAGAGAAAACAGATCTGAAGCAGGGTTACTGATCTGTGGCTTTTCAGAGGTGCTTTAATACACAACTTAATCATGTATCTCCTCTAACTGCTTGAGACACTGAGCCCAAGAAAGATCAAATAATGATTTATTTCAACATTTTAAATTTCTTATATATTTTTCTCTTTTGAATGTGAAGATGCTAAAAAGCAGTTTAAAATATGCTCTTAATTTCTTTCCAGAAACAACGAAGGTAGGGTGCTCAGACCGAAATATTTGTGTCAATAGGATACTCTGTTTATGGGGGTAACTGTTTTCAATACCAAGCCAGGTTGTCTCCAGGGCATTAGTCACTACCTTCTATAAAGTTGGGCCACTAAGGTCTTATTTGGAACTCCTAGCTGGATTTGGCTTCATATATGTAAAGGTACTGCTGATAAGTGTTATTGCTGGGGGCCACTAAATGGTATTTCGTGACTTGAAAGAGTTAATATAGTTCCCTAAGTGCCTCATTAAAAAGGCCCACTGCAGACTTCCTTCTCTGCAAACATCTTTACAAATCCATAAACCAGATTTTGCTGAATCCCTTTGTAAGGAAGGTTAAGTGAAAACAAAGCTCAGGTAAAAGACTTTTGTAGGCTTTAAGCCAACATTAACAAGCAAATACTCTGCAAATCTTCCATGTTGGGAGAAGTTTAAAAATAATAAATTACAATACATATTTGTAATTCATGTGTTGATAATTTTAACATACTGATCTGGGAACATGGGGGAAGAGGTAGTCCAAAGATATCAACCAGAATGAAGGGAAGGAAAGAAGAAAGGCAGAAAGGAAGGACGGGTGAGATTTTTGTTTCTGGACTCGGGGCTCAAGAAAGAGGTGCAGCATCTTCGTGTATACCAGTAGATGAATGAAGATTGATGAGGATGGGGTGCCTGCTGAGAAGTTTGTGTTTTCCCAAAGGATGCGCACCCTAGGAGCCAATTCTGAAGCAGGAACAGAAGTGGGAGTGATGGATAAGAATGAGCATACAGGAGCCTACATTCATTTTGGACTCATGTTATTTGATCTTTAGGTAAAAAGTTCTGGAGGAAAACAATGCAAATACTTTCTACCATGTGTTTTGTTGGAAGTTAACCAAGCTGTGACATGCAATGAATTCTCTTAGTTAAAAAAGAAGTCAGACTCATTTTTGCCAAAATGTTTCAGATTTCTGGAGCTTACCTCAATTTTCTGACCACATAGAATTGAAACTCAGCAGATAAACTGTTCCAGTTTGAATGAAATAGGATAGTTTATTTTTTAAAAAAGGGAGAGGGGTAAACTCCCCAAAAATAATAATTAAAGAATAGTTCAGCCTCAATCAAATGATGAAAAAATTGATTAAAAAATATATATCTGGTAAATACTTATAAGACATGCATTAATGCCATATTTCATATGTTAGTCTGTCTTACTTAATGTGCCTAGTGTGCCACGGCAGCAGATGCTAACAGATAATAACTTGGCATTTTGGAAAGTCACCACAATGATAAGTTTATATTCACTTTTCTATTATCATTGATATTAATAATAATGTATTTCAGATTTGCCTGAACCTATATCTATAGTCTGATTCTCAGATGACTTCTTCACATTCCTTTTTAATGATGAAAATAATTGTGAGTTAAGGTAGTTTGCAAAATAATAATTTTTTGGCAGAGTTAAGTAAAAATTTTGGAGTCTTTGATGTCTTAATCTTAGGTAATAACTACTGTTTATGAAAATTTAGTGTGCCAAGTGCTTTATTTATTTATATCTAATCCTCACAACATCCCTGCAGGCACATGAGGTATTATCATTAATGGCCCCTTTACACTAGTGAGGAAGTTAAGGTATAGGTTAAATGATTTACCAAGAACCACTGATTGGTAAATGGTAGAGTGAAGACTCAAACTGGATATAGACATATGCAAGGTCCTTTTTTAGAATTTAGATTAAATTTTTCCCATTTCCATAAGCAGAAAGAAACTTTAGAGTAGAACTAATATTCTCAGTAACAGTCCTGGTGATTTACTTTCTACTGGGGTTTTTCCACTGAAGAGAGGTCCTCACCACTTAATAGACAGTCCATTCATGTTGGAAAGAATCATTAGAGAGTTTTGTCCATAAGCAGTCAATTTTGCCTCTCTAGAATGTTCTTTCATTCATTATGGAGCTTCCCTCTTTAAAGCAGTGTTAAAATGCAGATTCTAATTCAAGAAGTCTAGGATGGAGCTTGAGATGTTGTATTTCTCAAAAGCTCTCAGACAAAGCTATTGCTGTTGGTTTCTGGACTGCACCATGAGAAGCAGGTTCTAGCACATCTGCCTCTATCCAGTCAATTTAGATAGCCATCAGTCAGGTTTATACCTAATTCCTTTTTTTCCTCCAAGTTATAGCCCAATTGATTCATCCTGTAGGATCATCCTTGTACCTCGTAGGATAAGTTCATTTGTTGGAAATCCACCAGAATTTCAAGCATATTCTTATGTAACTAGACTATGGCAGACACCAATGAGTTCTGCATTTCTTGAGACAACAAACTATTAATGTAGCTTCACCACACTGGTCTTTTTTATTAGTAGCCAATAACATGAAATGAGCTTATAGTCAAGTGAATCTGTCCAGACTGTCAAACACCAGGTTCTTAAGCTAATTTGTCACTTTTATCCTATATTCTCACTTAATTTTGGGGTATTTTTGGTCTAGGTAAAAGACTGCATTTATCTCTGTAGAATTCTATCTTGTTGGCTATAGCCTTCTTTCTACCTGGAATTTGAAGACATCAGATTCCAACTTTGTGTCATTCCAAACTTTATTAACCTACATTCACAGTGTCCAACTGGGTATCTGATAAAAAATATTGTACACACAGAGACCCCCCCTTCATTTATTAAAAACCTTTTAACTATCATTTGGCCCACTATGACCCTCATAATGTATAAACTAGGATGCTGATTAACTACAGTGTTTACACATTTTCTAAGAGTATCAAGACTGAACTTAGATTAGTACAACATGACTCTTCACCTTTTTCTTTACCTTCTGAGAAGGGTATCTGTCAAAAATTGGTTGTCCAGAACATTTAGATGTAAAATATGAGAATAAGTCCATAAATGGAAGACTTTTCCATTATTGTATCTTGACATTCTGTCAGATTTTAGTAGTTAATATTGTAGGCATTGATGATATGATTATTGTATTATGCATTATTAAACCATCTACTGTATTACCTTGGAAAAGTTGATCTCCCATCTTGCTCATTTTCCTCTTAAAATGGAGACAGCTAATAGGCTTGATATAAAAACACATAAGAATTTATAGATAGGACTGGCGCATACTAACCATTGGAAACTTCAGCTATGATGATAGTGGTGGTGAATACGATGTCTGCTATTATTTTGGAGACCCCAAGGAACCATACCTCACAGTTCATACCCTTGTGTACTCCTCTCATCTTGAATGTAGACTGGCCATTAGTAACTTTAACCAAAGAAAGCAGTGGAAGTGATACAGTACAATTTCTGGGTCTAAAAAAATCTTAAAAAATTATGGAAGCTTCCATTTTTTTGTGCGTTAGGGATGCCAACTGCCACATAAGAAGTCTGAGGACCCCGAATCATCAGACAGAAGCCCAACCCAGCCACATGGAGGAGTTGTTAGTCAACACCCAGCAACAACGTGCCAGCTACGTGAGTGAGGCCACCGTTAGTACCTCTCCATAATCCACACTTACCTTGTCCTAGTTCATGTGCCCAGCCTGGGTCTGAGTTCTAGCTTCCCCCACCCTCATTCAACCAGGAACAAATCCAGATAATACAAAACGGTCCACTAAATAATTTCAGTAATATATTTTTCTTTCTGATGCACATATGGAAATCATTTACTGAATGATTTATGAGTGTTTTGTGTTTAATAAAAATAATGTGACTAATGTATCATTTTAGTTTTAAAATAGCTGAAAAATACCTAAAAGTACAAAGGCTTATCACATAGTGTGTTGAAGATAACCTCATGATAAAACATCAAACACTATGTAAATTCTTCCATCTTACCATTTTATATTCTTTCCAACCTCTTTGGAAATCTAGACTTCCATCTTCACGATGTTGTATTACAGTCCAACCTCCTCCATTAAGATCCATATTGCAAAATACCTGATAGGCACAGGGAAATAAAGTCAAGTGAAAATTATGTCTGTAAATATTAGATATGTTTCAAAACAGAAACAGGATGGGAAGACCTATAGATAGATTGAATAAAAATTACTATGTTGAAAAATATTAATTTAGATATCTTATCAGTTATTTTGTTTTACATTAGAATTTTTTCAATTAAATTCCATCATATAACTTAAATTACTCATAAAAATTTAAATTAGTCAGCTGAAAATTTGGGCGCCTGGGTGGCTCAGTGGGTTAAAGCCTCTGCCTTTGGCTAGGGTCATGATCTCAAGGTCCTGGGATCGAGGTCTGCGTCGGACTCTCTGCTCAGCAGGGAGCCCATTTCCTGTGCTCTCTCTGCCAGCTTCTCTGCCTACCTGTGATCTCTCTCTCTCGCTCTCAAATAAATAAATTAAATAAATAAATAAATAAATTTAAAAATCTGTGTCTTAAATGGTAATAGGCACTTACGTATGTTTAATTTTTAAAAATGCCACCTAGGTTTCTAAAATTATAGACCGTTTTATTGCCAGAACATAAAACTTAGAATTCTTAATTATTAATTAATTGAAATGGTGGAAAAATAATAGTAAAGGTTTGGAAAAATAATTTTTTAAAATCATATATTCAGCTATTACATATTTCATTGCACATTAACTCCTATTCGGTTACATACTGTAATAATTATTCTTGATGGCTCAGTATTACATTAGAGGCAAAATTTGGTCCACAGCATATGGAAAACACATTATTTGCTTGAATTTCGTCACGAACAATAATAGGAGAATATGACATACTGTATTTCTTTTGACTACGACGAGCATTTCTTTCCCATGTGGAAAGCTATCCAATGCTTTCAAAGACTTATGCTCATTTCAATTATTCTAAAACAATAATATTTATTTAGAAATTGATTCATTTCCCCCAGAGTCCACCCAAGGAGAGAAACATATCTGTAATGGGATTATCTTTAGAGAGTAATCACTGTAATTGACATAGCATGGATGTGGCAGTTTGATTATTCAAGGTCCCAGCTATGGAGAACAGCACTCCCCAGGCAGTTGATGACTAACGTTTTTTAGAGGCTGGCTAAAGCTGTAGATATGATGCAAGAGCGGCAGACAGGCTGTGGGGGCACAGAGCTTGGCTCTGATTAAGAGAAAAACCTCAAGCATTTTCTCTGAAGTCCCCAATTTGGAGCACAAGTGGCTAACACATATGAAAACAGTGGCAACAACTGTCATTCAGAGGACAAAATGTCCATGTACTTCCTCAGAGTGAAAGGAACTAAGAGATCCAGGCCTATTTGTGAGCATATAAATTAGGCAAACTGCTCTGTAAAGGGCTTTTCCTCTACTTTGACAACAGTCACCCTCAGTATGTCTTTATCATGCCTAGGAATTGACTCACCTCCAAGATTATAAACTGAAATTTCACTCTTTGTCCCAAGTTCCCCCTTAACTAATCCCTTAACCATTTTGTACCCCTTCTCTGTTCTCAACACGATCTCTGCTAGTCTTTCCTCTTCCTCAATTCTAATTGATTCATTCATTTATTTTTCACTCAATCAGCATTGTTGGGCACTGATTCTGTTATAATCAGGGATACTATGATGAACAAAATACAGATCTTGCCCTCAAAATTCCTGAAAGTTCCAATAGTGACTTTTCCTATAGGCTTAAGGAGTTGTAGGAGTTTATAATTTTCAGCTCAGGAGACCTGAAGAATGATACAGACAGTGCTCTAAATGAAAAACTTCAGGGAAAATCTAACATACAAAAAAAGAAAATGATCATGGTTTTGGACACATGGAATCTGAGGTAGTGCAGTCATCCAAAAAGGGGAGGGAGGTTCATCAATCAACTGGAGATGATCTAATAGAGGTAGTCCAAGAATAAGAATATGGATAATAAAGGAATAAGAAAGGAATCAACATTAACGATAGCATGCTTGCTGTTCAGTGCCAGATAATTTAAACACTTCATAATGTATTTTCTGACTTATCTCATGACAGTAATGTATGTATGATGATTATTATCCCCATTTTTCAGATGAGAAAAACAATTCCTAGAGTGTTTTAGTAACTTACCAATGATTATTATCAATAACAAATCCAGGATACAGGATTTGAATCCCATTTTTATCTAATTCAAAACTGTATTGGGAGTAATCTTCTTGATAGCAGTTAGTTGATAACATGAAAATGGATTATTTAAAGAACTAAAGAAAAAGTGGAAAGAGATGTATATGTGCAGGAAGGAGGAGGATCCAAAAATGGGTTTTGGTGAACTGATGGAGGTAAAGTACATCAATAACCTTTAGGTAGGCAGGGCCTTATATTTTGTCATTACCCCCGTGCCTAGAACAGTGCCTAGCCTATAGCGGGTACTAAATAAATATCTGTTGAATAAACAGAAATGCAAGACGGAAAGATAAAATAGGAAAACCTCATCAATGCAATGAAAGCTGTGGATGAATTCTGATTTGGGGAAGTGATCCACTTAATCAAATATTCCGGAGACGTCGAGACAAATCAAGGGTAAGAAAATACACACTTGGGCGCCTGGGTTGTTCAGTGGGTTAAAGCCTCTGCCTTCAGCTCAGGTCATGATCTGAGGGTCCTGGGATCGAGGCCCGCATCAGGCTGTCTGCTCAGCAGGGAGCCTGCTTCCTCCTCTCTCTCAGCCTGCCTCTCTGCCTACTGTAATCTCTCTCTCTGTCAAATAAATAAATAAAATCTTAAAAAAAATTACACACTTAAATTTTGAAATGAAGAGTCATTAGTGATGTTGAAAAGACAGACTGCAGGATTCCTCTGAGAATAAAACCCAGATGGCACAGTTTAAAGAGGGCATAGGTGGTGATCCAAGATAAGTGGCCAAGGTGGAACTTCACTGCTGATACTTAAAAGAGTCAGCGAAAATGTCAAGGAACCATTTTGCTAGAGGTAACTAGTGTCACTTGATTCTTGGTTTTTTACCCTGCCCTGACTGGTCAATTCAGAATTTTTTTACAGATTTTTCTTCTTAATGGACACTAATTGCCTGGAACTTTGCTCACCTATGTTTGCAAAGCTATAAAGTCCACTTACATACTCAGGGAAAGGAATAACTACATCTATGAATATATAATGTGCAGAGGAAATCATTCTTCACAGTTTTATTATTATTATTATCTATATTATTAGAATTCTATGCATTTAAAACTTAAAAACATTTAAAAATATTTAAAACTTAATGTTTTAAAATCATTCACAAATTTTAGAAAAAGACCAATTTCCTTATTTCCTTTTAAACAAACATATCCAGTGACTTGAAAATGTTAAGATGTGCTAAGAGCACTTCTTAGATAAAGGCTCAGAGAGAGTTGGAGCTACAGGGGGAGACAGAAGTTCCCAAATAGGATTATTGTGTAAGATTATTGTGCTAAGGTGCAGAGAAGGTAAGAGGCTGGACATATGCTGCACAATTCTTATTATGACTCAACAATAGCAGTAATAATAATAGTTGCCATTGGGAAATATGGTTACAATAAAGCGGAAGGGCATATTGGTTAAGGGCATGGACTTGGGTACCAAGTTACCAGTGTTTAAATCCCAACTCTGTTCTATCACTTACGTCTTTGCAAGGACTAAATGAGTCAACGCATGCAGAATTTCTATAACAGTGCTTGGTAGATAATAGGTTTTAGCCATGACTCTTATTTCTTAGATGTATTTTACAGATGAGATAGTATGCATTGACATTATGCATTATATACTCTGTATATAATATGTTACATGTTGTAGCATAGTTTACTATTATATATACCAATGCATATAGTTTATTGTTTATAATAAGAATAATATGGATCATACAAAATAAAAAATGCAGTGGTTCAATAACTTGTCCTTAAGATCACCAGCTTAATAATATATATGAATATATTTTATATAATATACATTTATATAATGTGTATTTTCTATATTTATAATTAATATAGTACTATAATATATAATATAAATATAATATTGACATCGCTAATCTCTGAGCATGCCTCTTTTCATTATATATCTATTTAAGAAGTTGGATTCACTCTAGCCAAAAAAACACCAAAACCAAAAACATGTTATTTCCAGTCAGAAGAAAAATAAAAAAGCCTATGCTTAACAGATGAAGGAAGTTTAAGAAAATAGGTGGTTGGTTTCAAAAGATTTTGAGACATGAAAGGACCTGAAAAGTTCATTCACCAATATTGTGTGGTCTGTGCTATCTGGCAGTGTCCTTCCTGGAGACAAGGGCCCCGCTACATTTACTATGTCTGTTGCATTTATTGATCATATGACTTGGGCTTAACTCTATCCAAGGAAAGATTGAACTGGCTCCTATCCCAGGCAAGGTCAAAGCTTTCAAGCATTAAATACCTTTTAACATAATACAGAGATTTAAACCCAAACAAAAAGGGGAAATTTGATTCACATAGTTCTTATGGTTTTATGCTCCATACAAGTTGGAATGATTAGCTTGAGGATGTTAATTATTTTTCCATAACCTTTAGTAAAAAAAAGGCTCAACACATTTGTTATGGTCCTTTCCCAAGAATTAGGGGACTCACAATTCAGAAATAAATTTTTAATATTTTGTAATAAGCAGAATTTTTATTTGATGGTTTGAATTTTTGGATGAAACTAAGCTGGCTATAAAGCATTTGGTTTTAAGAACTGATGAAATAAAAGGGAAAATCCTATCTCTTACTGCTACACATTGAAGGGAATTCAGAGAGAAAATAACCACAGCCATTAGTTAATACAAAGGTAAAAAATAAATACATAAATGATTTAATTTTCATTTTTGATCTGTTTGAAAAATTAAATAGTCTTAGAACTGTTTTCATCTCATTTGAAAAGATAACACTGTTACTTTCAGACATCATTTCTGGGAAGGGAATGATGTCAGTTAGAAAAATAAAGTCATACCAATTCTGTATATATGTGACTCTTACTCTGCCTAGAAGATGAATACTTCTTAATAGTTTTTGTTAACTGCCTAAATAGCCCAATGTTATTGATTGATCCATATCCCATCTCTTACATATTTGAACTTGTTTTATTTTTTGTAGGCTTGCCTTGAGTTTCATACCTTTTCTACAACTTCTGCAAGCGTAACAATAAGAAAAGCTTTTGCTGAGCATATCCAAAGGTAGCACCAAATTTTATATCTACAAAGCACCATCTACTTGGAAGAGTGACGATCATAAAAATGCATTTTCCAAGCATTTTTTACAGGAGTCAGAGAATTCCAATGATTTATATCAACACAGGAGAAGAAAATGAGATTACAAGGTAGAAAGGACCAGAGTGGTTTATAATCAGAACATGAATCAATTTTACATAATTTTCTGATAATAAACTCTTTCTTGCGTCACTCATATAGGTTCAGATTAAAGAAATTATAAGTGGTACAGCTTAATTATCTCATTTAGCCCTCTGCTAAGAGATACAGTCTGGAATTAATGCCTTTATTACAAAGCCTGTGCTCAATATCTACTAACTATGTGATTTGGGCAAGTTATTTTTCTAAAATGGGGATAATGGGAACACCTATCACATACAGTTACTGAAAAGAGTAAACAAGTGACCTTTTACTTCTAAAGTGCTTAGAGTATACCTGGCAAACTGTAAACACATTTGAACTACTATATTAACCAGCCTCTAAATCATCTACACTATCTAAATTAAAATTCACACAATAGTATTTCTCACTAGTGCTGTGCTAAATGAGATATTTTTAAAAACTGCTATCTCTGAAAAGTGCAGGTTTAACAGTTTGAAGTTCCCATAATAGAACAACATTACACTTGTGAGAGGATCCATGATCATAAAGGAAAAAAGAATAAAACAAGGGAAGGAACACCTAAATCAAGAAGGCCTAAGTCTTTCTCCCTTCTGCTCAGTGATCTTTCGTTTTCAACACGCTCTATTTCCAATAAAACTAAAATCTAATGAAAGTCCTGACCAGATGCCACATGAGCCTCTTTCCTCTGAGAAGCCATGGGGCTTTTTCCATAGTGATAAAAATTTGCCTCTTACAGGCTTACCTGCTCAGGTTACTGTTTTTTCTTAGGCCCAAACCTTAAAGTCTAACTGAGCAGATAGCTGACATTTTTGAATTTAATATTTTAGATTTCATTTATTTAAGAGCAACCCTGAAGCTCCATCACATGCAAAATCCATCATCTTGCAAAGTTTAAATCATGCCATCCTGATGAAACCAACACAGAAGTCAGCTATTGAACTAGTGAATTGGATCCTCTAACCCACATTTTTATGTAAATATTAAAAGAAAATTTATTCAAGATTATGACTTAAGATAGTATATCTTTCTTCTACCCTAATAGGAGCAGTAGTTCTGCAAAAAGCCTGTGCATCATTTGCATCTCAAAATGTTCTGAATTCGCATAGTTCAAAACACTGGTTATGGTTATACATGAATTCATGGAATGATCGAAATTTATTTGTAATGTTCCTTTTGCCCAAACCTGGGGCCATGTGGCAGGAGTGGGTGATAGAGTGAAAAAGATTCTGAAAGTGTGAATGTTAATTTCAAATCCTTAAAAATTGTTTTATTACATCATAGGAAAATCATTAAGTATCTAAAAGGAGGTTCACTTAATATTTTTAGCTAACTTCTGTTGTTATAGTGAAGTTATGTTTTAGTGGAACTGATAATAATTGAAGGGTTCTTTCAGGTTTGGGGAATACTGTAGGTAAGTTATAGAGTATTTCTGTTAGCACCACTCCTCTAGCCCCAGGACAGTTTTCGATATACTTTACATGCTAGATGTATGGTGTATGAGTATGTGGATGTGTATACATGCCCGTATGTATGCCAAATAAATTTAAGCTTAAGTATGATTCTAAGATGTATCAAATAAAGTAGGAAGGCTTCAGGTCATAAGAGCCAAAGGATCTAAAAAGTTCCCCCTTAAAATGAGTTACCCTCTTCTTTTTACTCCTAGACTCATCATTGTACCCTCATAGTTATTTTTTTTTTCTCTTAAGTCATGGAACACTTAATTTAGTGAGATTGTGCACAGAGGCCCCAAATGAAAAACAGGTGAAACTAAACTTCTGTGGTAGGTGGCCCACGTAGCACTGTATGCACCTGTGACTGCTGCCTTTTTTTTTGCCCCCTGTACGTTCTCTCTCCTTCCCTGTTATAGAACGACATAAAGGCCTCCTTTTAGAAAAAAAAAAAAAATTGTCCCAGCAAATGGAAACAAAAAAACACTGAGCTAAGTTAAACCACTAATCCTTACTGAAATCAGGAGAGAGAGGATGCTTGTAGAGTCCAGATTCTCCTCTTGACAATGATGTAATATCTGGCAAACTACCCTCCAAGATTCATTTCTCTCATCCATCAAAGGAGACTAATAATCAAGAAGACTAAGTTAGGATTACTTACTATATACTACATAGAAATGTTGATATCATTGTCAGAAGTTCATTCATTTGTTTAACCAAGTATTTATTAAGGACCTGCAATGTGCCAGAAACTATGCTGTGTCCCAGGAAACCGAAGACAAAAAGACAAAATCCTTGCCTTGTAGAACTTTGCTAGAGAAAAAGTCATGAAAGCTGCTTGAGAGAATTAGGGAAGGCCTTTCCAGAGCACTTGCTCAGCAGGAAATGAGGACACAGGACTGGTAACTTAGGCAGGCAAAGAGGAGTGGAAAGTTGTTTCATCTTTTGAGGACAGAACATTACAAAGGCAGGTGGACTTCTTGGGAATCTTGGTCCCTCCTGGCATCTTGGCAAAAACTTTAACACGTCGAAGAGCAGGATTCTCCTCATGTCTCTCTATAAATCCTGCTTCAAACAGACTGTCTCAATCACTACACTTCTACAGTTTGTTAAAATTATCTGTGTATTGTCTGTATTCATCACCACAGTGAGATCCATGTGTTCTATGTTGTGTCCCTATGCAGTGACTGACAAATGACATCCACTTAATATGTACTGAATGAAGGAATGGATGGAACACTTAATGAATAAATAGAGAAAAAGGATATAACAGCAAGAATATAGTATTTGCTTACTTCAAAGTTTACTTTGGATCCTGCTGAACATATGATGAATCCTAATGCCCAACTCACTCTTCTAGGTAAACATGAAAACTAAGTGCTATCAAGGTGATGAGTCAAGAGAGAATATGTTTCTCCCACCCTAATAGGAACAGTGATTCTGCAAAACAGCAATAAGTCCCTGGAATCTCCTCCCTCCACAGCATTTAGACTAGAGATGATGTGTGCCATCTGGGTCCTTGGGACTTTGAAAGACTGCTTCTGCCTCTTCTCCATGTACTTGAAGTACATATCACCTCAACATGTAGTCTACACAAGGCCCGCATTTATGAGCAATGAAACATCCCGAGAATGAGCAGAGAATAAACAGAAAATTTTGTGAAAGAGGGATGGAGGTATGGGTTTGGGGGAGGTCTGTGCAATAGTGTTTTCATCTTTTAGGGACCTGGCGAACAATATCTTTGGAGAAGAGAGCTCAGGCATATATATTTTCAGCTTAACAAGCTCACAAATCAATCTAATTATTCAGCAATTCAACTAGGATCTGCTTTACATCTCATAAACAAACACTTCTGGTTTTACCTTTTTGGGTTCTGGCATATTATTAATATAAATAGTGTAGATTCCACTTTTATTAAAACCAGCTTGATATACATCTGCACAGTCTCTAAATGGTTTCTCTTCCTCCTTTTTTCCTCCCTTTAGTAAAACTGCAAAAAAAAAAATTGCAATATGTGAACAAGTATATCAGTACCATTAGTACCCAAATGGACTCCAAGTATAGCTAAGCAAGTCTTTATTTCCTCAAAACAAGTGTCATTTTGCATTTACTGACAAATTAATCATAGAGACAATACTACATTTGAGCTGACTCACAAAATTATAAAACTAATGGAAAAATCTATAGAGCAATTTCTAACTGAATACTTTCTATATTTTTCTTACTAAAATTTTGTTTTTATAATTTCTAGAACATCAACTCAGGGGACAAATGACCTGATAATGTAATACTTCCAACCAGTAATAATTATGACAATTTTCCTGCAAAATTTCTAAAATGTTCTTACTTACATTTCATAGAAAACTTTTTAAAAATGCCAAATCATTTTTGGAGGAGGAAGAGATAATAATAACAAATTCAAACATAAAAATACCATATGGAGGTTTTAAATGCTTAAAGTAGATAGAACTGTTTTTCTCTGGCTTTGGATTGATAACGTCTTAGAAGTTTTTATTAAAAAAAAAAAACTCAAAATAACTAGATTTAAAAAGAGAAAGGAGTTTCTGACCTAATTTACCCAGAAAGAAAAGGTAACTGAACTTTTCTAATTTAATGCCTGAAATTAAACTATCAGGCAGATAATATACAAAGAACACGAATAAGATTTGAAATTAACTTATACAGGGGAAGAGTTCAGTAAAGGATGTAAGTCAAACAAAAAAGGAAATTTAATTAGGCTCTACTGAGAACTTAATTTTATTCACTGACCTTCATCTATTCTGAATTTCTCATTACTGAGATCAAAACACAATAATGACTCATATTTAGCAGTCCTCTGCTAAAGATATACATGGCACATTTACAAAATATTTATGATTAGTATTTTCTAATAAATACATAGTTTAGTAATTGATTTTGTTAACCCTTTCAGAAGATATTTTAAGATTATTTTATCACCTTGCCCTTAAAGTCTCATGTTATTTAATAAATCCTGCTTTTAATCACTTTGAGTCATGGTGGCCTTTTATAATAAGAATACCACAGGTAAATTATTAAATGGTGCTTTTAAATTGATTTTACATGCTCTAACTATCTAAAGCACTAGCATGATTTAAATTTAAGAAGCATGAGTTGACTAATTTATAGGTAATTAAAAATAAATAATCTAAACTCATGGAAAAAATGACTATCTCAATATAAATACTTCAAATTTTCAAAAATAATTATGTTTTAAGAAAATGAAATATCCACTCAGATAGACTGCCATAAAAAAATACAGAATTAAAACTTTTAATTGTGTCATAGTTTTCTATATAGCTTATGTGTGCACAACGGTTTTGCCTCCTTATATTAATAATTACATCTAAACACCACCACTGCAGCTACAATGTCAACACAGAAAAAGTAATCATAGGACTATGATTCACATGACAGAGAAGAAGTATGGCACAGAAGGCATGCAAATAGCAATTTGAAAATGAATATATAAATGCTTATTCAAAAGCCATCTTTAAATGCAATGGGTGTGTTGATAGGTTATGTCAGGGTATTCTTAAAAATGTCAATGCAGTTCATTTGCGCTTGCTTATTTTAAGTTAACAGACTGCTATTTTTCTAAAACAAAATCTTAAATTGTAAATGTTTAATCTTCCATTGACACAAGTTGAAAATAACCAAATTAGACACACACACACACACACACACACACACACAGGATGTAAAGAAATACCAAATAAAATTTATGATCCCTTGAGAGGATGAACACAGGAAGATGTGGTCAAGAGGAATTCAACGGTAAACCCATTTTTCTTTTTTGGGTAAGAGATGGAGAGTCACTTATCTGAAGAGAAAATGCTTCTCTTACTGAATATACCACTTCCTGTTCTCCCATATTTAGTTATGCGGTGAGAACTTCATTCCCACTTCTCTGTCACATGCCCTTCTCTTTTCCTTTCCTCCTCAGGAAGATGTTGATGAAAAGGGTTTTGTGTGGGAAGAGGAAACCCACACACATTTTTAATAACAGACAAAAAGAAAAGAAGTTGAGTATTAGCTTATTTTTGTGGAAACTAATTGTATAAAAATGATCAAACCACAAAATTAAGTTAAGTCTTATAACTGGAAAAATAGTTTAAAGATTCCATCATAAAAAGTACAAAGAGTACTATGATTATACGATGAACTTGTCGTTGCAATGGCAACACACCTTATGAAGACATTTCATTTTCTTGAAATGAAACAGAAGAAACAGTCATTTTTTCCAGAAAGACTGGATTGCTTGTATTCAATTACTTATTAATTAGTAAACATGATGTTTGAAAGCTTGAGCCACGCTATATTTTAGAATATTAAAGCACTTAAAAGCAGTATAAAAGCTCCATTCACAACGTATCTTTGACACTTGTATTATATACTATGGCTTGAAAAATGCCCTTCTATAAAGGGAGACTGATCTTTAGTTTTTCTTTTTTTAATCTACAAAGTGGGGCAGTTAAACATATCTCTGAGGCAGTTAAACATATCTCTGAGGCTAGTGTATGGATTATGTAACACAGGGTGATAGAATTAAGAGTAATAACTCAAGAAATGCTAGTTATTATTGTTATAGTAATAATAATATTATTATGAATGGCAACATATTATTAGTCTTTCTTACATAAGGGACACTAGCAGGCTGGAGAAGGCCAGCAAGTCCAGTCAATGGAATAGTGGATCTTACACCCTCAAATCCAGTATTACAGCTGATCAAATGTTAGGGAAGCTACAATAGACTGGTTATATTTAGGATTATACTGAACTGGCCTCACCTTATCAAAGCTGGCTAATTGGTTTATTTATTCACTGACTATATCACTTCATACCATTGTTTAAATCTAAAAAGAAAAATCCAGGTACGCTGATCTTGCTGTATATACAAGTTTAATCTGAATAGTTTAAAGATTATTTCAGATGAAATGACATATTATGTATATAACAACACATTGATTATAGAAGTTTTATCTCATAACTTTAACTTGCATGACTAATTATTCTTTGTTATGTACTAGAGATATCACAGTTACATATTCTAAAACTGGACACATAATAAACATTTTAAAACAAAGAAAGAGAATAAAAAGATGAATTTACTGACCACTACAAGTGTCAGAACTAAGGATATATTTTTGTAGGAGGTCTTGAGATTCAATAAAATGGAAGATAATGTCTAGAGGAATATATGGTGAGTGACAAGATACAGATATGGAAAACGTGATGGAAGAGGATAAAAGAAGCATCAACTGGACAGAGCCTGGGGAAATGGAGAGCTGATTGAGGTGTTTATCTATCTGTCAAAGTAGCTCAGACTTCTTATAAAAATAGACTGGTTTAAAAGCATGAATTAAAAAAATTGATCTTTATATCTAGAAGTTTCTTCTTTGATCATATACTCTTTTTTTCCTCTTCCTTTAATTCTTTTTTTTAAGATTTTATTTATTTATTTATTTAACAGAGAGAAACACAGCTACAGAGGGACACACAAGCAAGGGGAGTGAGAGAGGGAGAAGCAGGTTTCCCGCAGAGCAGGAAGCCCAATGTGGGGCTCGATCCTGGGAGTCCAGGATCATGACCTGAGCCGAAGGCAATCGCCCAACCAACTGAGCCACCCAGGCACCCCCTCTTCCTTCAATTCTTAATGAGTTTTTCTTTCCTCTAATTGAGGGTCTGGATCCCCACCATTAGTATCAGTCCTTTAGTAGCCTCCCTTTCCTTTCTTCCTAACTTCTCTCTTATCGTCAAGGAATTAAAAAACAGTTCAGGTGGAATTCTTGGTGTTCTCCAACCACTGTCCTTTCATCTACAAATCCCTTGTATGGGTAAATCCCAACTCAAGGAAGGACATTTATTCACTTTCCTATCTGTGCTTCCAGGTTGCTAACACTGAAGTGAGGCTTTTTAATGCTATCTAAATTCATATTTTCCACACCCAGCTATGTTCTTCATGCTGCTCAGTCAAACCTTTGGTCATTTCCAATAGATTTTTCAAAAAGATTTTATCTAGTTTAGAGAGAGACAGCAAGGGAGCATGAGTGGGGGAGGGGCAAAGGGACAGAGAGAGAGAATCTCAAGCAGACTCCATGCTGGGCATGCAGCCCCACAGGGGGCTCAATCTCACAACCCTGAGATCATGACCTGAGATGATATCAAGACTCAGATGGTTAACTGACTGTGCCACCCAGGTTCTCCTAGATTTACTATTACATTTCCTGAAAAGTTTACTTCAGATCTTTCCACTTTCTTCGAGGCAAAATCTTACCCCTATCACCTCTTGTTCTTTATATATAACCTTGTTTTATGGTTTACTATAACAAAGACCATAGCTATTTGATACTTCTTCCACATTATCCCCTATACTACAGAAGATGGCTTTGCTTATCTTTCCCCTTGCCTTTTGTGTTGACTTCTCTTGGTCCCTTTACTCTTCTCTACTTATCTTTTCTCTTTCATCTTCATTGAGTTCTCTTCCTCTCCTCACCTACCATATAGCTGCTGACCAATATTCTATTCTCAGATATCTGTTCCTTATACATTTGCTTTTTTTGCAAATGGCTTCAAACTTCTACACATTAGATTTCTGATATAAGCATTTTTGACACTGATTGTTTGCTTCTCTCTTGGCCTCTCGATTTGTATTTCTGTTTGTCTGTTGGGCTGTTCCTACTGCTACCTCAACTTTCACTTGCTTAACCTTGCCTAATCTTTCCTTCCAAATTCTATGTTCTTTCTTTTACAGTCCCCCTGGTCCCACTATACTCCTACAGTTGTCATCAGTCAAAAAATAATAAAAACCTAAATAACAAATTGATTATGTTTTTTTAAATTATTATTTTCTCAATTTAAAAGGCTGTCTCCTGTCCCCTCTTAATTTAATCCATGCTATACTGGGTAGCTCAGTCAGTTAAGCATCTGCCTTTGGCTCAGGTCATGATCCTAGGGTCCTGGGATGGAGCCCCGCTTCAGATTTGCTGCTCAGTGGGGAGTCTTCTCTCTTTGCCTGCTGCTCCCCCTGTTTGCATGCTCTCTCTCTTTCTCTCTCTGACAAATACATAAATCTAAAAAAAATCTACACTATATTAATTCAACAAATATTGATTGAGCATCTTCTATATGCACAACTTTCCTAGATAGTGAGGATACACACATAAGAAAACCCCAATCTTCTCTTAACATAATCACAGTCTGATGGGAGAAAGTCCTACTATACTAGTGGGTCTTCTGTGATAACTCATGACAGCTACATCTATCATTAGAACCTTCCATGACAGAGGAGAATTCAGGCTAGCTTAAGCAAAATGATAATTTATTCAATCATAAGCAATGTAGAATAGAATTTTAGGTAAAAGTTTCAAAGAATGTGAACAGGAACTGGTTTCTTTATCTTTTTACAGCTTGAATATAGCACCAAAGAGAGATAATGCACACACAATTGTTATTTTGGAGGTATGTATCAAGTTCACTGGGAATATTCAGGAAGAATATATTCTACCTGCCAGGTAAACTAGGAGAAGGCTGTCCAGAAGAGAGAACAGTTGAATGAAAAAAAAAAAAAAAGTAAAACAGTTTATCTGAACTAAATTTTAAAAGCCTGGTATAGCAATTTAAAGACTTTGTGTACACCAATATCAGCAAATAAATCTATAAATACTTAGGAAAGAATCATTATTCATTCATTTCATTCAGCCTTATCTCTATAACCTAGTCATCATGATCTAAAGGGAAAGAATAGGGACACAAGCAGGTGCACGTCTGTCTTTCACCAGCCAACATTCAGTCAATAAGCAACCTGAGACCTTGATTGCAGCAACTGTTGACTTTATCTGGCTCTCCCTTTTGTTTGCCCAACGAATTTCAATCCAGATGGCATGTCTACCACTGGGCTGACTTGCAGGAGGAACCATAAAGCTGAGGCAGAGGGTCACTTCAAATCAGATGAACCCTCAAGAGAAAACTTCCTGGAATGTGGTATTGGTAATTCTGAGTTGTAGCAAATCTAGTACAGAACACAGAAGGCAATCAGCCTTTGCTATAACAGAGACAATGTAAAAAGCCAAAGTCCTTGATCCTACTTACTTCCTAATAAGTTGCCATAAAGGGGTCAATTCTTCAAATATTCTTTTTAAATCTTAGAATGTGGCTAATGGTTCCTATTTCTCCAGTATTTACCAAACACCACAACATATGTAGATCAAGTTATTGATTTAAAGATAATCCTTGTATTACTTATTGGGCCATCATCACTCTGGAGGTAATAGTACAGGAATTGGCCCTAAATCTGCAATTTTTCACCTTAACAGGGCACTGGAGTTAACTGAGCATATGGATAAGTAAATCACCATATCTGATAAGGTGCAAACAAGCAAAAAACTGACTGATTAGATTCTGTACTTTTCAACCACATGTGTAGGCGTCGTGTGGAAAAGTCATTTGAAGACACTCCCTAGAATCCTAATTTATTTTAAAGGACTTTTAAAAGTGGAAGAAGGTAATACCTTGCATGCCAAGAGTGTGAAAAATCAGAAGGTTTATATACAATATTCAACATCTCAGATTATGTGCTTATGTATGAGGGTGAGGGAGACTTAACAATGACTTTATAAAATATTTTACATATGTATTACTACATAAATACATAAAAGTTTTTATGCTTCTGAACTGAAAATTTCAAAATTGGTATTTTATTTTATATAAACATATATGTATGAACCTAAATATCTATGGTTGATATCTCAGCATGATTGTTTTTAACCTACAAAAACGGCAATTACATATAGTTTAATGTAAAATACTTGTACATATATATTGTTTATGTGTTTATATGTATTTTATATATACAATGCAAATTGCTATATCACAGTATAACACATTTCTATTTGTAAATACTTTAAATCTGAAGTCTTTGAGTAAGTAGCTAAAAACTTCTCTTTTTAAAGATCTACTATCCTTTTTCCATAGTCTCCCTAACCCCAGTATAAAAGAACACTTGAAGATCATTTACTTGCTACATTATTACTTTATTTAAAATTTTTATAAAAGAAACTGTTCTTTGTATGTTCACATTTTGTAGATGATACTTAAAATCTTAACTACCCATCATCTTCTTGGTGGAACTATAATAATCATGATCATAACAAAATCAACTGGCATACTCAGTATTAGAAATAAGCACACTTAGCATGTGTTCAGCTCTAAATTTTGTGAGCAAGTATGTTTTATATGTCTTGTTTCATGTAGTCCTCATAAATACCTTATGAAATGGTTATCAATATAATATCTATCTATATCTATATATCTATATATATTCCTATTTAATATATAGGAATTGGAGGCTCAGAGATGCTTTCTAAGTTCACGAAACTTCTAAGTAGGGGAACTCTTTTGACTATAAAGCCAAGAATCTTAACTATTTCTTCCTGGCCCTTGGAGTGAAGTCAAATCCAAACAGGACTCCAATGACTCATCTGTCACAGAGTCCCCAGCAGTACTTATCTCAGATGACAAGGTCATACCCAGGGCCTTGGGTGAATCAGGACAGGCCTTAATTCAGAATGGCTACAACCTCTTCTCTCAGAAGCAGGAAGTATTAGAAGAGTGACAGGGGTTAGAAAAGATAAGAAAGAAGAAAAATGCTGAGATAGAAGGCAGCAGAATTATCTGTGAGGTGGGAAATCTCAGCAGAAATGTGGAACACTGATGGCCCTTAACTTCAAAAGCTAACAGAGCATTAGGAAAAGAGATGCCTGAGCAGCTATATTGGATTTCATAATGTCTATATCCTAAAAATCATGCTGACCAAAATTTGCCTCATTAATCTTGGATAATATTTTCACAAGCCTAGTTACTTGATGTCCCAGCCTCTGGACTATCTGCTGAAGTTACAAGTTTTTTGTTTTTTTTAAGATTTTACTTATTTATTTGACAGAGAAAGAGATCACAAATAGGCAGAGAGGCAGGCAGAGAGAGGAGGAAGCAGGCTCTCCGCTGAGCAGAGAGCCCGATGTGGGACTCGATCCCAGGACCCTGAGATCATGACCTGAGCCGAAGGCAGAGGCTTAGCCCTCTGAGCTACCCAGGGGCCCTGAAGTTACAAGTTTAGAGGAAGTGCTGGTGGGAAAGGTGAGGGTGAGCATATGTGTGGCTATTTCTGTGGAAGTATGTGTGCGTTCACCTTCTAGAATTAGGCATGAAGACAACAATAAAAAAATGATAATCAAAAGGTTTTTTGTGCGTATGAGGAAGAGACAGTAATCTTAGAAGTAGGTAAAAATAAGAAATGAGAACATTTGGGGCAAATATAAAGGACAAATCATGTACTTTTCCAAAGGTATTGTGGTATTCTGATGCAAATTAAGACATGCTCATGATAGTGAATTAAATTATTATAAAAAGCTTCAATTTCATTCACTTCTTTTCTGAAAAAGACAAAAACAATGCAAAAATGTACTATCACAATATTTTTAAATTTTCTTAACATTTTACTACTTAAAGAGGTACATTTTAGGGGTGCCTGGGTGGCTCAGTCATTAAGCATCTGCCTTCAGCTCAGGTCATGATCCTGAACCCAGAGTACCAGATTGAGCCCCGCATCAGGTTTCCTACTTGGCGGGAAGCCTGCTTCTCCCTCTCCCACTCCCCTTGCTTATATCTCCTCTCTGGCTGTCTCTCTCTCTGTCAGATAAATAAAATATTTTAAAAAAAGAGAGATACATTTTATCTGGAGAATATATGACCCATACATATAATTGTAGGTGTATACATTTGTAGTAATATTGGGATGCATGTATAAGGTGCATAAACTGTTAAATCTAGGTGGATATGCAAATCACCCTATGCCATAGGTAGATTACCGATTTCATGCTATTTTTTTTTAGTGTAGGATAATGAAACATCAAATAACTACATATTTCTATTTTAGTTTGATTAGTGTATTCAAATAAAATTTCCAGTGCTCCTCTAAGGCAAAGTGATTAATATATATAACGAATGTGTACTTTATGCATATTATACTTAAAGCAACAAAGGATGCAAAAAAGAATTGAAAGTTGAAAATGCATTTACATACAATTTTGTTTTATCAAGTAATAGTCATTTTTCACAAAATTTATTTCTGTGTTTTCCTTTTGGGCACCCTGATGGGCAGCTAGGAGTGATACATGACTCTTGCCATATATTCAGAAGGTAATTTCATTAACAAAAATATTTCAGGTGTTTCATGTGTAATGTAATGTTTTTTGGCCTGACTGGAATATACTGAATATGAACAAAAGATTTCCCATGCATGTGGGAAAGCTTAAAGGGTATCTTTTGTGCTTTGTTATAAGTGGGCAAATAACTGATTTCAGCAGAGGCCATTAAAAATGAAGTGGAAGTCTGGGGCGTCTGCGTGGCTCAGAGGGTTAAGCCTCTGCCTTTGGCTCAGGTCATGATCTCAGGGTCCTGGGATCGAGTCCCACATCGGGCTCTCTGCTCAGCAGGGAGTCTGCTTCCCCCTCTGTCTCTGCCTGCCTCTGCGTATTTGTGATCTCTCTCTCTGTCAAATAAATAAATAAAATTTTAAAAAAATGAAATGAAAGTCCTTGGGCAATGATATAAATGGAAAGGACTGGCCAGATGCTTTTGAAAACTGACACCCCCCCCCCAAAACCAAAACCCAAACCAAAACATGTCATTTTGAAGTTTTAAGTAAATAAAGGCTGTCACCACAGGTATGTCACTTCAGTTTTTAATCTTGTGGTAAAATATACTTGAAGAATAATACTTGATTACTATGCTGAGGTTCATTCTGAACTTGGGGATTTCCCAGTCATTAGAAGTCATACAAAATGAAGAGAAGAAATGTAATGACTGATGAGTCATAAAATGGGTGGATTTCTCTAAGACACCAGACAAACTCTAAGTTGTGTGGTAGTTTTATGTAAAGCAACCTGGGACTAGAACTCAGATGCGCTTGATTCCTATTCCTGCTGGACCATCAGGCCTTGCCCTCTAGGTGGCATAAATCATAGCTGCTCCAAGACGCTGATTAGGTGACCACATCTCAGTCTAAGTCTTAGCTCTAGGGAGATGAGCTGGAGAATTAATTACGGTTGAGATTCAGTCTATTTGTGCATTTGTAAGTATGCGTACATGAGGCCAAAATAATTGACAAAGCTTCCTTTAGAACCAAATCTCCACTTCAAATTAAACCCAAAGTTCAAATTCACTACTCTAAATGTACTCATGTTGGTTATGAAAACAGAACGTTCACACCTAAAAATAATTATGGATATATGCAAAGACACGATTAAAAAAACAATTAAAAGAGATCTGGCTTAAATGGTATTTCATTTAATAATTTAATTTTATTATGAATTCATTAAAAAGGTAAATTGTTCTTAGTAGGTCACATATTAATGTAATTCCTTATTGGATACTGTCCCACTCAGAATGTGAACATCCAAGTCAGCGATAAGATAATATTCCAGTGTCCTTAGTTATGATGTTGATATTTAGTAGAAAAAAATGGTGATCTCGTTTTTTTATCAATAGTTTTAAAAGTTCTTTACAATCAACTTTTAGAAAAATGCTAAAAATCAATATTATTTTGTTTTATATGTATTTAAGCCTAACTGTAGGGTTGTAATATCTCAGGTTTTGTTTCATTTTTCTCCCATAAAGCAGAAGACATTTCATGAGGGTTTATGGTTAATGTGATGCATAAATTACTGAATGATGTTAATAAAATGTGTTGTTTTTTTTTTCTTATTTTCCTTCCAAGTAATTGGAGGTGTCATTTGGACTCAGTGTAAAGTACCAGAGCTTATCTGTAAGTAATTGCTGTTCCATTATGTCCTGGGACTTAGAAAATATCTGTTAAGTTCAACTTGAGTGTGGATGAGTCAAGGAAATTACTTAGTTGAAATTCTATTAAAAATATTTTGTGCTTCTTTGCTTTAACCAACCAGACCATGAAAACACAAGAGAAGAAGAAATGGAGTTTGCTTGTAGAAATTTTGGAACAGAAAGGCAACACTTTTTTCTTTCTCCTTCCCTTCCCTTCCCTTCCCTTCCCTC
>PITA01021707.1:0-32064 GCA_004023965.1 Spilogale gracilis | reverse complement strand
GTGGCAGAAGGAAAGCAAATGGGAACTAGGGTAATCTAGGGAGGGAAACGAAACAACAGAGATTTTGAACACAGAAACAAACTGAGGGACTTGGAGAGAGGGGGGTGGAGGGATGGGAGAGCCTGGTGGTGGGTACTGGGGACACCTAAAGCGGGGAGCACTGGGTGTGGGGAATGGGGAATGAATCTTGAAACACTGGGAAAAAAAAATTTAGTAACAATAAAAAAAAAAAAATTAAAAAATAAAAACAATAAAAGCCATCAAGGGGCGCCTGGCTGGCTCAATCAGTTGAACAAGGAAATCTTAATCTCAGGATTATGAGTTAGCCCCAACTGAGTGTAGAGATTAGTTTAAAAAATAAAATCTTGGGGCGCCTGGGCGACTCAGTCAGTTGAGCAACTGCCTTCGGCTCAGGTCATGATCCTAGAGTCCTGGGATCAAGCCCGAAGTGGAGCTCCCCTGCTCAACGGTGGGGGCGGGGTTGGTATTTGCCCCCCACCCCCCACTGGCTTGTGCTCTCTCTGGAGCACTTTCTCTCTCTCTCAAATAAATAAAATCTTTAAAAAGAAAAGAAAGAAGGAATAAAGAAAATCTTTAAAAAAAATAAGCCATCATAATTATTTTATTATTATTTTAAGATTTTATTTATTTGACAGAAAGAGAGACAGTAAGAGTGGGAACACAAGCAAGGGGAGTGTGGGAGAGAGAGAAGCAGGTCTCCTCCTGAGCAAGGAGCCCAATGTGGGGCTTGATCCTAGAAGCCCGGGATCATGAGCCACTCAGCTGCCCCATAATTATTATTTTAAAGGAAAAAATTCCAAGCAACTCCGGCCTAGATTTTTTTTTGAAATCTTTAAGTTATTTTTATTATTTTTTAATGTGCAATATTTAATAAGCTGTAAGAAGTATTTTGATTTGTAGGAAAAGAGGAGGCCCCAAATGGTACTCTTAAGTGCCATGGTTTGTGTATATTACTTATTTATTTATGTGTTAAACTTCAGATTATGTGTGATAAACTGTCCGTGGTGCAATGCTATTGATTTCCCTGCATTAGAAGTTGAATTAAATGTGCATTCCTCTAGGGTTGGTCACCGTAAGGGAAGCTTAAAGAGTAAGTGAAGACCATTAAAGCTCTCTAGGCCCTCTCTCCCATTGATCCCTGCCACCCTAGGGAAGGCTTACTGCAATTCAGGCCCACGTACATCCTGGTCTTAATGTTCCCCTAATGGTACCTAATGACCGCTTGGCTGTATCCCTTGCATTATAAAAAAAAACCCAGCTGCCTTCCCCAGCCCTGTCTCAGCTGTATTCTAGAAACCATCGTGCTTTTGAGTATATCCCGTATAAAATACCACATTCCTCAGTGAGCCTTGTTTCATGTTTTCTTTAGCTCATTTATTCATGGAACTAACATCTCTTGAATATTTACACTGTTCCAGGCATTTCGCCAGTGGTAATCCTTGTCATCAAATTACAACACTCATCTCTGTGATCAGTACTTGGAAGTGAATTACTATCCACTTGTTGTCCTTGGAGAATTATTAAGATACTGGGAGAAGTAAAGAGGCGGAGCTCCAGGTTGAATTACTACCTCCACTACCTCCCGGCTGGGTCTGATTATCTTTCATAAATAACTGAGCTTTTCTTCGTGGCCTAGTGTGTGATCAATAAGTACAAATATAACATATATGTTTGAAGAAAATTACATTTACGCTCTGTAGCACAGAAAGTTTTATATGGAGGCTTATGACATCAGTGTAGTGAATTATTTATTAGAATTTTCTGTATTCTTATAGACCTTTTTCTTTTCTTCTAAATTAAAAATGTGACTAGACTGCATTAGGTCTTGTTTAAATTCATCTCACCCAGAGGCATGTGGGTGGCTCAGTCGTTAAGTGTCTGCCTTCAGCTCAGGTCATGATCACAGGGTCCTAGAATGGAGCTCTGCATCAGTCTCCCTGCTTAGCAGGGAACCTGCTTCTCCCTCTGCCTGCTGCTCCCCCTGCTTGTGCTTGAGCTCTCTCTGTCAAACGAATGCATAAAATCTTTAAAAAAAAATTAATTTCACCTGACACTCTACGACTTTTGAGTTTCAAAATCTGACTATCTTTAGCTCTTGAATATTTCCTGCTCCCCCTTGAGTCTTTGCTCATTTCTCCTATTTTATGAATTCTGTGTTCTCCTTTTGGGATTCCCATTACAGGTCCCTTGAGTCACAATTCCAAAATCCTAAAATCTCTGAAAAACAATACTTCTTTGGCAGTAAACCCCGACCCAACATGATGTGAAACTATCATCTTTATTTCCCCAACTATTTTGCAGAAAGATAGTATTTTTGATCACAAAGCGTGGTCACAGACCCCAGTGGTGTGGGGGGGTAGGTCTTACCAGTCATATACATCATCACTAGAACAACCCTAAAGCGCATCTGGCCGCAAGCTCTCCTTGTCCCCCTACCTCACTCACACTTTTGCAGTTTTCAGATTTATCCTCTGAGTTCTAGGGGGAATTTCTTAAGTCTGTCTTCTTCACTAAGTTTCTGGAAGAGCTCTGCCTCTGTGTAGTGTTTCATTTGGCATTTGTAGTTTGCTTCTCCAGGAAAATATGTCCTGATCTCAGATGGATCCTTCCTTGTGACTTCTTGCTCTGTATCAGCCAATGCTCCTTTCCACTTGGCAGGATGAGAACACCAGAGTTTTCCACAGGCAAGAGACAGAAACGCAGCTGGAAGCAGCTTGAGGGAAGAGGAGATTTCATGAAAAAACCATGGGGAAGCTGACAGGAGGCAGGACGTCTAGGCTGGTAGGCTGTCTCCAGGGACCTCAGAGAGAGAGACTAGAACCCAGGTTTCATGTGGCCACGTCCTTCCCATTCTCTCTCTCCCTCTTTAACTTCACTGGCTTCTTTTTCCCCTAATGCAGCTGGATTTTTGCCCCCCTGGTTAGAAACACAGACACTAGCAACACCAAATGTGTATCCTTTCTTCTCCTTAACCAAGGAGGCCATAGAATGTCTCCCTTCTGGAGTCAGGCTGTCTTCCCTGGGATGGACTCACTGGCCAAGCCTGGGTTTCCTTCCCAGACCTGTGTCTGTTGGATGAAGCCAATTATCAAAGGAGGTGAAGGAGGGATGCTGAACAAATTAGACAATGTTAGCCACTTCAGACATTTTCTACAATGGTGTGTGCATTGCCTGCAGGTTCGAGAGTCCCCTTGATTCTCCAGGGTGGCCTCCCTCTTTTGATTGGTGGCATCTTTTTATAGATACACATAGATGTCCCCGTGTTTGCTCCTTTGGGAGAAAGCCCACTGGACGGACGCACAGTAGGGGGTGCTGTCTGCTTGGTGCTCCACAGCAGGACAGAAGAAGTGTTCTGTCAGCCTTTGCCTTGCCCCAATTCCAGAAGCACTTCAATAGCAGCTTTTTTTAAATAAATAAATGGTTTCTTTTTTTTGTTGTTAAGATGTTATTTATTTACTTGACAGAAACACAGCTAGAGCGGGAACACAAGCAGGGGGAGTGAGAGAGGGAGAAGCAGGCTTCCCGCCGAGCAGAAAGCCCGATGTGGGACTTGATCCCGGGTCTCCGAGATCATGACCTGAGCCCAAGGCAGTCACTTAACCAACTGAGCCACCCAGGCGCCCCTCAATGGCAGCTTTTACGGAGTATCTGTTAGGTTTCTGTTTGTTATGAATAATCGAATCCTCACTCAACGGCCTTAAGAAACCAGGAGGATTTCTTGGATCCGGTTTCTAGAAAAGTCCATCCCTGGGGGATGGTCAGATGTGAAAGAGCCAGGGTTCCGGCTCTAGTTCTCTTGGCATTTCCCTGGCTTCCTCTTTCCCTTGAGTCAGATTCATCTACTGGTAGCGAGTTGGCCACACAGTTCTAAAGCTCACCTGACAACATCCGGAGGAAGACAGACAGTCTCTACTGGCAAGTATCTCTGAAGCAGAAGGATGTCACTTTCCCAGAAGCTTCCAGCAAACATCTCCTTTCATCGTATTGATTCCCGTTAGTTATTAACCCTTTTGCGAATCCATTTCTGTGTCCAGGGAAATGTGTGTTAATTCGCTGTGTTCCTGAACCGACTGATGGCAGGGAGGACAGAAGTCCCCTTGGGCCAAGCAGGCCAATACCCATGAGCATGAAGTCGGTGGAAGGGTTGATGGAAGGGAAGATGGCAACCTGAGGGAAGGCGAGGATGCTGCTGGGAAGGAGGAAGTGGGTACAGGGTAGAAAACCCATGAAGAGAGCTATACTTGGTTTACAAGTCTGATCAAGGCCTCACCATTTTAAACACGCTGGAGGGACCCCTGGGAGGCTCCATCGGTTAAGTGTCTGCCTTCAGCTCAGGTCAATGATCCCAGGGTCCTGGGATGGAGCCCCACATCAGGCTCCCTGCTCATGGGGAGTGGCTTCTCTCTCTCTATCTGTCCCCCTCTGCTGCTCCCCCTGCTTGTGCTCTCTGGCTCGCTCACTCTCTCCATTAAATAGATAAATAAAATTTTAGAAAACAAAACAAAACAAAATCCACACACAGAAAACTCTGTTAGAAATTTCTCATGAGAATCCGGGAGGCTATAAATTTGAGGCTTATATTCACCTTGCTATTTTATCCCCAAACTCTGAAAGCCCACTCAACTCAAACCCTTACAGATAAGGAAACTGAGGCTCAGAGAGGAAAGTGGCTACCCATGGTCACCTATGACCAGAGTGAGCTATAAGTTTATTTAAACCTTCCCAGTTCTTTTTCTGAGACCCATCTGTTAATTTCATGTGTTAATTGGCTAGGTCATGGCACCAGATATTTGGCCAAACAATGTTCTAGATGTTTCTGTGAAGGTATTTTTAGGTGAGATTATATTTATTTCTTTTTTTAAAAGGTTTTATTTATTTATTTGACAGAAACACAGCGAAAGAGGGAACACAAGCAGGGGGAGTGAGAGAGGGAGAAGCAGGCTTCCTGCTGAGCAGGGAGCCCGATGTGGGGCTCGATCCCAGGTCTCTGGGATCATGACTGAGCCGAAGGCAGTCGCTTAACCAACTGAGCCACCCAGGCGCCCCAAGAGATTATATTTAAATCATCAGCACATCAACTTACCCTCTGTGATGCAGGTGGGCCTCATCCAATCAGTTGAAGGTCCTAATAAAAAAAAAAAGCCTGAATTCCCCAGGGCAAGAGGAAATTCTACCATCAGACCATGTTGGGCTCAAGCTGCCATCCCTGGGATGTGTTTCTCTCTGTCAAATAAATAAAATCTTTAAAAAAAGAAACTAGTTTCAAATTGGTGATGAATTGGTGAGGTATATAGAAAACAGTGTCAGGGATTTTCCCCACCACATCAAGAATGTAGCAGCAAAAACCAGCTTGCCCCATGAGGAACAAAGGCAGGTGTCTTTGTCGGGGGCAATTTATCCAATTGGTCAGGACCCACTTTATTTTGCTTCAAGCTCCCTGTGGCTACCCCCATGGGCTGCCCACACTATTCCCCCCAAACAGTATCCCATTCTTCTCTTGGGGCATTATCCCTTTCCCCAGGTACCACTTACCCATGGTAGATGGGTACTTGCGGTGATGTTCTCATGTGGAGCTCAAGAAGCCAGACCTGACTCTCCGGACCCCAGTTCAGGGTGTGAGTGTGTGACTTCCACTCAGCCTACCAGATGCTTTGCCTTGGGGCTTGGAATCTTGCACCAGTGACGTAAGACTGAAGAGGCGAAGGCTGATGCTACCAGTTGCAGCCAAGGTGGAAGACGAATTGATTGATATTTCCAACAGATTTCTCTGGTTATAACACCATTTCTGGACGTCCCGCAAACTCCATTTAGCTTCTTGGTCCTCCAGATACCCTTGATTCCTGCTATTTTAAAGTCTGACTCTCCGGTTCCCATCCATGCTGATAGCCCCTGTAAGCCTTTACTCCAATTTCCCAGAACTGGCTTCTGTCCCTGGCAACCAAGACGCCCGACCGATTGCAGATGCCTCCGTTCTGTTTTTTGACTCTGCTTCTTAGTGATAAGTCATTGTTCTTCCACGAGCCTCAGTCTCCCCTTATGTAAAATTAGGGAATGAGACTGGACCTGTGTTCTATAAATTTTCTTCAGACACACACACACACACACACACACACCTTTGCAAAAACAAAATCTTTATGGGAGCAAGTCAACCCTAAAACTGATGGGCACTGCTCTGGTTAAAGGGTTTCAAAGCTCTGGAATCCTGTGGTCTTGGCTCTTTCTCAATAGTAGCAGCACCACGACTTCTGCTCTGATATGTAATGGAAGAAGATTCTACTTCCCCTCTCTCATTGCAGCAAAAGATAGCCTGGGTCCATTTCATTAACTGAGGGAGGCATCAAATCGGCAGTTTCTCATTGACAAAGACTCATTTCTTGTTGAAGAAATGTGTTAAGCAAATGTCTGTGAAATAAACACATGCACACATACGTAATCAGCGCAACTGCCAAGTTTTCAGGGCACTTAAAAATTTTTTTAATTTTTATTTTAATTCCAGTGTAGTTAACACATATTAGTTTCAGGTGTGCAATATAGTGGTTCCACACAATTCTATACATGACTCAGGGCTCCTCTCGGCAGGACTCCTGCCCTCCTTAATCCCCATCACCTGTTTCCCCCACTCCCCTCACCTATCTCCCCTCGGGTAACCACCAGTTTGTTCTCTAGAGTGAAGAGTTTGTTTTTTGGTTTGTCTCTCTCTCTCTATCTCTCTCTCTTTTTTTTTTCTTTGTTCATTTGTATTGTTTCAGAGCACTTTTTAGTGTGGAGAAGATGAAAGAAAACCACAAAAAGCAAACAAACAACAAGGGGCTCGTGGGTGTCTCAGTCTTTAAGCCTCTGCTCCCAGAGTCATTAAACCTCATGATCCCAGAGTCCCGGGATCGAGCCCCTCATCGGGCTCCCTGCTGGGGGGGAAACCTGCTTCTCCCTCTCTCACATCCCCCTACTTGTGTTCCCTCTCTAGCTGTTTTTCTATCAGATAAATTTAAAAAATCTTTTTTTTAAAGATTTTATTTATTTATTTGACAGAGAGAAACACAGCCAGAGAAGGAACACAGCAGAGGGACTGAGAGAGGGAGAAGCAGGCCTTCTGCAGAGCAGGAACCCCGATGTGGGGCTCGATCCCCGGTCTCCAGGATCATGACCTGAGCCGAAGGCAGTCACTCAACCAACTGAGCCACCCAGGTGCCCAAGATCCAATGTATTTAACAGCATGTGATATATTCAAACACTATTCTTCCCCTTGTCCAGGTACTGTGCTAAGGATTTGCACATACAGTTTCAGATATTTTCAAATGATTCTCTGGAAAGGTACCATCTATGATTCCTGTTTCATAGCTGAGGTCAATTGAGGCTCAGAGAGGTTAAGTAACTTACCTATGCTCACACAGATAGTAAATAACCACTGACTACACGGCTCCAAAGCTTGTGTTCTTTCAAATATGACTCTACTCATTTCCATAGTGCTGTGCATGAGGATCTTTTAAAATGTGGAGTAAGTTGACCATATATTTCAGTGGTCATTCAGCTTTCTGATCTAGAGACACCTCAAAGAGAAGACCTATAACTCCTGGCTGAAGAAGCACCAGAGACCTCTGGACACCTCTCCTGGCTCCCAAGTGCCCTTGCAGGGAACTAGCAGAGCTCCTTAAAAGGAGCAAGCCTGGGCACCTGGGTGGCTCAGTGGGTTAAGCCCCTGCCTTTGGCTCAGGTCATGATCTCAGGGTCCTGGGATGGAGTCCCACATCGGGCTCTCTGCTCAGCAGGGAGCCTGCTTCCTCCTCTCTCTCTGCCTGCCTCTCTGCCTACTTGTGATCTCTCTGTTAAATAAATAAATAAAATCTTTAAAAAAAAAAAAAAAGGAACAAGCCTGTCAGCAGTGGACAGGCTTCGCTTCTATAATGGGATGAAAATTCCTGTAGGAATGCAAACTAATTTTTTTGAAGATTCACATACTTAGTTACTTATTTATTTATTTTAGAGATTTGGGGGACAGAGGGAGAGAGAGAAAATCTCAAGCAGACTCCCCATTGAGTGCAGAGTCTGGACTCCATCCCATAACCCTGGGCTGAAATGAAGAGTCAGCTGCCCAATGGACTGAGCCACCCAGGCACCCCAAAGCAAGCCCGTTTTAACAATCCCTAACCAGGAAGAGGAATTTGCAACTGAGAAAGACCTTTTGTGAAAATATATTCTCTGGAGCTAATTATGGGATTAGGAAATGTGAGACAGGAAGATAATTACGACCTGGCACAAATAATCCTAATTTCTACACTTGGTGATTGACCACGTTGTCTGTGCCAGCTGTTACCATTTCCAGTAATGATGGTTCTCTACAGGTAACCCGAAGGGTATTGGCACCAAAGGAATTCATCAATGTGTGCACATCCGTGTTTTATCAGGAGATAATACATTTCTAGGTGCTGTTCCTGAATATGCCACTGTGTAACTGAGTGGCCTTGGAAGAGTTGCATAAACCCACTGAGCCTTAGTTTCTTCATCTGTGAAGTGAGGGATTTAGATGAGACACTCTCTAAACTTCAACTCTTATATTCTAATTTTGCTGGTTGTTTTGGAGGACTGGAGGACCATGCAATGCCATATGCGTCCAGCAGAGGTCAGAAGATGTCACCAAAAGCTTTGAGGTCTCCAATAATTCAGGTTAGCGTAAATTTTTCTCTTCTTTTCTTTCTCTTTTCTGCCTCCCTTTCTTCCCCTCTCCCTTCCTCCTCCTTTCCTTTCCCCCCTTCCTCCCTTCCTTCCTTCTTCTCTCCCTTCCTCCCTTTCTTTCCTCTCCTCTCCTCTCCTTTTTTCTTTCCTTTCAGTATATAGTTTCATGGTAGTCCCTATTTTCCATGTTACTTGCCTGATTTTTACAGTTAGGCCACACATAAAAGCAGGCATTTTTCCTGAAAGATGAAGTAGAGATGCATTGTCTACTTCAGGCTTCCTTGTCAAATGTAAACCATTTCCCAACTGGTTATTGGGAGCAAGGGTAACCTGGCGGACAAAAGGTGACATGAAGGGCTCGGAGCAGTTTTATACTTAGAGTAATTGTCAACAGAAAACTTGCTACAGAAAATTCCATATCAGGAGCACTTGGGGGGCTCAGTTAGCTGAGCATCAGCCTTTGGCTCTGGTCACCATATGTTCAGGCTCCCTGTGGGAGCTGCATCTCAGTCTCCACCTGCCTCTCCCCCAGCTCTCCCCCTCCCCCAAATAAATAGATAAATAAAATCTTTAAAAAGAAAATTCCATGTCATCAAAACTCTTTCTTCATAACGGAAGATTCCTGAATCCTGCCTAATGACCTATTTATTTTGAAACATTTACCTCAGCAAAATTCTTTTTCTGGTTTTGTTTTTTTTTTGCCCAGCTTTACTGAGATATAACCGACATGAAACACTGAGAATGTTTAGGACGTGTGAGTTATAACGTGTATATGTGACATGACTGTCACAATGAGATTGGTTCACAACACATCCCTTACCTCAGAGTTAAAATCGGAAAAGTTTTTGTCACCATGGGGTTTGACCAACATCTCAATCTCATCTCTCTCTCCCTCTCTCTCTCTCTCTCTCTCTCTCTCTCTCTCTCTCTCTCTCCTGGTTTCCTCAGAAGAATTACTTGAGAAATACACCATCACAGAGATAGACACTTCTAATAAATATTTGAATATGATAAGCATTTTTTTTTTAATTTGACAGAGAGAAACACAGCCAGAGAGGGAACACAAGCAGGGGGAGCGAGAGAGGGAGAAGCAGGCTTCCCGCCGAGCAGGGAGCCCGATGTGGGGCTCGATCCCAGGTCTCCGGGATCATGACCTGAGCCGAAGGCAGTCGCCCAACCAACTGAGGCACCCAGGCACCCGAATGATAAGCATTTTTTAGGCGGAAACTGGATGACCAGTTTACATATGGATTGGATTGAAGGAACTGGGAATTAAAGAAAGGCCTGCAGCCAGGTCCAACCTATCCCAGCTGCTGAAAGAGAACGTGCTACAGGCAAGTCTGGTGGTTATTAAGTTTTGAGCTCTCAGGTAAGACCAACCTGCATTTGAACCTTGCTAACATTTCTTAACCTCCCCAGAGATAGACTCTCCGATTTCTTTATCTATAAAATAAAGATAATGATAAAGCCACTGTAAGAATATTGTGAGGATTAAATGAGACAATATACGCAAAGAACGCAGCGGAGCACCAGCCACGTAACAGGGATTACTAGGTGAGAGAAGTTGTTGTCCTACCTTATTTGGGAGGAGTCAGTGTCTTTAGAAAAAACAAGCCCAGATCAAAATCTCCAGGCCTCTCGCAGAGGAGGTCTGAGGTCCCTCTACATGCTTCGGCCATCACTGCCGCCAGCATCCCCTGGCCTTCTGCGGGAGGAAGAGGGTTCTACAGACATCAGTGGCCTCCTCCCCCTCCCAAACCTCACCCACAGAGCCGAGGCTGAGGCAAACTCTCCCTCCCAGGGTTCCACCCAGGGTTCCACCCATGGCCTCTGGGCCTTTGTTTTTTTATCTAATAGAGCATTTAACTTTTCTTTTATGCAGGTCTCACTCATTTTTCCCCTGCTCTGGCAAACTCCTCCAGGAAAGGCCTGGACCCCTGTCTCCCTCTCATAGACCAACAGCCCAGCCAGGAAGGATGGGCTGCTTTATGAGGAGAGCCTAGAGATGGGGACCACGAAAGCAGGAAGACCTACGCCTGCCCTGCCGGAGAAACTGTGCCGTGCTCCACTTCTGTGATAAGGTGTATAGGCAGTATAGCACGCAGGGGTGGACCAGGGGATGGGGCTCCTCAGAAGGTCAGAGGGGGGACGCCGAGGGAGCGTGATTGAACAGAACACTCCAGATTGGATATGGCATGTGCTGCTGGCAGGGACTGGGGTGGAGCAGGGGTGGCCCAGGCAGGATCTGCTACCATCTGCCCATATTCCAGAAACCATTCCAAGGACCCAGGCCAGCCGCTGGAGGACCTCCCAGTGACTCACGTTCCAAACCAAAGATTGAGGGACCCTGGGTGGCTCAGTCGGTTAAGTGTCTGTCTTTGGCTCGGGTCATCATCCTGGGGTCCTGGGATGGAGCCCTGCCTAGTCAGGCTCCCTGATCAGTGGGGAGCCCCCTCCACCTGCTGCTACTTCTGCTTGTGTTCATGCCCACTCTCTCTCTCAACTAAGTAAAATCTTAAAACACACACACACACAAATTGAAAGCTAGATGGCTGCTTCCTTAATGCTTCCTTATTCCTTCCCTCTGACCATAACTCACAACTCCCTGGAAAGGGTTTAAACTCTTAGGGTTTCTGTTTACTCAAATGAAAAGAAAGTGGAAGGAAGTGTTGATTCAAAAAGAAACCTTCTGCTTCCGTTGGAAAATGACTAGATCCTAATTCTGACTCTGGCGAGGGTCTTGCCTGCACCCTGCCCAGCTCTTTGCTCCTCTGCCCTCCTTTCTGGTGCCCGTCCTGGAGCTCTGGAGTACTGATGGCAAGCCCCCACCTCAAGGAATGGGGGAAGCAGCGAGTGTAATTTGTGATTCCTGGTTGCCCACATACTCCGAACAGCACAGTTGCTGTCAACGTAATTTAATTTTTATACAACCAAAAAAATGATAACCTCACGCCCTGTAGGACAGCTACTACCAAAAAAAAAAAAGAGGAAGAAGAAGAAAAGAAGGTAAATAACAAGTGTGGGGCAAGGAAGTGGAGAAATTGGAACCCTTGTTGGAACCCATCGGTGGTGCAGAATGGTGCAAACTTCGTAGAAGAGAGTATGGAGGTTCCCCCCAAAAATTAAAAATAGAACTGCCCTGTGGTCCAGGAATTCCATCTGTGAGTATGCACCGGAAAGAATTGAAAGCAGAAACTCAAAGAGATACTTGTTTGCCTGTGTTCAGAGGAGCATGGTTCACAAGCGCCAAAAGATGGAAGCAATCCCTGTGTCCATCTTCAGTTAAATGGATAAAGACAATGGGCTGGATGCCTGCAATGCCATAGTATTCAGTCCATCACATACCGCAATGAGAATGGACCCAGAGGACCTCATGGTCAGTGAAAGAAGTAGTCATTAAAAAAAGACAAATACCAGGGCGCCTGGGTGGCTCAGAGGGTGAAGGCTCTGCTTTCGGCTCAGGTCATGATCTCAGGATCTTGGGATCAAGTCCCGCATTGGGCTCTCTGCTCAGTGGGAAGCCTGCTTCCCCCTCTTTCTCTGCCTGCCTCTCTGCCTATTTGTGATCTTTTTGTCAAATAAATAAATAAAATCTTAAAAAAAGAAGACAAATATCATATGCTTCCATTAATAGGAGGTACTTAGAAGAGTCAAATTCATAGAGACAGAAAGTAGAACCTGGGAGTTACTGGGTAATGGATACAGTTTCAGTTTTACTAGATGAAAGAAGTTGTGGGGGTAAAAGGAGCTGATGGGTGCAAGATAGCGTGCGAATGTACTTAATACCACTGAACAGCACACTTAAACACAGCTGAGGTGGGAAATTGTATGTCATGTATATTTTTGCACAATAAAAATGGGGGAAAAAAGGACACAATCTGGCATATGTTGTTGGAAAACCTCTCCGGAAAAGAGGTAATACTAAATACTGAACAAGTATTTGTGCATTTATAATAACCCCGGTGACAGTCACCACTCATTTAAGAAAGACTATAGAGGGGCACCTGGGGGGGGGGGCTCAGTTGTTAAACATCTGCCTTCAACTCAGGTCCTGATTCCAGGGTCCTGGGATTGAGTCCCCGCATCGGGCTCTGGCTCTGCTCTGTGGGAAGCCTGCTTTTCCCTCTCCTACTGCCCTGCTTGTATTCCCTCTCTTGCTGTCTCTCTCTCTGCCAAATAAATAAAATCTTGGAAGGAAAGAAGGAAGGAAGGAAGGAAGGAAGGAAGGAAGGAAGGAAGGAAGGAAGGAAGAAAGGAAGGAAGGAAGGAAAGGGACTGTAGAGCCCCATAAGTGCAACACTACTGTTCTTCCCATTTTATAGACAAGGAGAATGACCAGTAGGGAGATGAAGCAATTTGCCTAAATATAGGCAGGTAGTTAGTCCCAGGTATGCACGACTGCAAAACTGGTACTTTTAAACTCCTCGGTCCCCTTTCCTTACAAAGAATTCCCTGCTTTGCTCACCCTATTCCAGAGTCATTGATAGTCTGGAAGTTCTTCCAGCAATCCTGCCTCAGGACCTTTGCAGGTGCTACTCTCTCCACCTGGGACGTGATTCCCCCAGATGTCTAACATGACTTCCCCTTCTGTCACTTATGTCAGCCCTCTGCCTGTCACCTTATTAAAAGCCCCCCCCCCAAATGAAGTAGCATACTTCCTCTTCCTCTTTCTCCTTCCTCTCTAGCCCTCACTGGTCGGCTTGCTCCGCGTCTGTCTCCCGAGGTCAGAGGTCCTTGTTTTCCCCATGGCTGTACCTTCCCAATCTATGAATGAGTGAATGAGTGGCTACTGGGACTAGTATGACCGATGGGCAGAGCCGCAATGGTCTAGATGCCAAGATTTGAGGAAAAGCCACACCTGTGCCCTCATTCTTCTTAGCACTGCTTTTACTTACAGCAGGGCCCAGTTCTAGAAGTAGGGTTCAATAGCCAGGAATGACACCACCATCCTTCCCTCCAGCTTCCGCATTCCATTCTTTATCAGAAGATCGGCTTACTCCTCCCCTGAACCTCCGCCCCTAAGCACTCCCCTTCGGACCCTTCCTGCTGCTTATCTGGATGACCGGCAGTAAAGGCAAGTCTAAGTGGGGGTGGGAGTGCGAGCAGGACAGCTAGCCCTCAAGGGTAAGAATCTGGGGTGCAGCTGGAGCGCTGTCTATAAACACTCCCTGTTTGATCCCTGAAATCCCGCTGCGGTCTCTTCCTTTTGACTAGTTTATGTTAGCAAGAAGAAACTTCCTTTCGGCCAATCAAATCGGCCAATTTGAGCTTTTCAAAATGTGGCTCTAACCTGCTTGCCCGCACCTGCACCCCCGCAGCCATCCTATCCCAGGTCTAGGACCCCAGCTTGAGGGCCCCCAGGGCAGTTACAGCCCCCGTCAGGCTCATCACACCTTCACCAGCTCCCTTTACTCCAAACTGGGAGTTTCTGTTGGGGGGGGCGGGCCGGGGTGGGGGGCAATAGGCGAGCATCGCCTCTGGCAGAGGGCAGGTCCTCAAAAAACCTCAAATAAATATTGTTGACAAAATGAAAGGGGTGGGGTGCCTGGGTGGCTCAGTCACGTCTCTTCAGCTTGGGTCATGATCCCAGGGTCCCAAGATCGAGTCCCACATAGGGCTCCCCGCTCTACAGGTGTAAGGTCCAGTTTTGGAATCCAAGCCGCCATCCTGTTTACTCATAAAAACAGCTCCAGGTGTTATGGATAAATGGCCCCTGGAAAACAAAGGCGAGCCAGGTTGGGGGGGGGGATACGCCCAATCAGTAACCCCCTTAATCTTGCTTCTCAGGAGTGTCCTGGGAAGGTATTTGGATGCAAACTAAGGGTGGGCAGCCGGATACCAGTGCACACGCTCAGCTGAAAGGCCATGGAAGTGCAAATTAACTCAGGCAAGCCACGGGAGTGGGTCAGCTCCAGTGCCATGTGACCCTCATCGGCTTGTGATTTGGGGGGAATGCCTATAAAAGCTGGCCTGAGATGTTGGGCGTGGTCCTTTTCTCCCCGGAGCGAGCCAGTATTAATTCTGATGCTTGGCACGAAATAAAGCTTTGCCTGACTTTCACTTTTGTATGAGCCTTGTTCTTTTGACCACGGACCCTATTAACAGGAGTCTGCTTCTCCCTCTCCCTCTGCCCCTCCCCCTTCTTGTGTCCACACACTCGCTCTTTCTCTCAAATAAATAAAATCTTCTAAAAAGCGGGGAGAGGTGGGAAGACAACATGAGACAAACGTGACCGACTTCACATTGTGAGGGTCGGTGCTACATATTATAAATGTCTTCTCTGACTACCAAAGCCGGGGCCAGCCCGGAGTCCCAGGGGTCACTACATTTTATGTAGGACATATATCTGACTCAAGACAAATTTGGCTTTGTCCTGCATGATTAGTGGGGTTGGCAGCCGGAGGCCCCCATGTTAGTTCCAAAGCAGTGCAGAGCGGAGATTCCTGCATCACGGGATCCTCACTGTCCTCCCTTCCTCCAACCCAGGGGCTTGTTGCTTCACCTTTCCTCTGGGGCTCACTTCACCTGTGGGGAAGGGGGAGGGGGAGCAGTTAGGGTTTGCAGAGGGATGGGCTGAGCAGTACAGGAAGCCCTGAGAGGTGGGCGTGCACCACTGGGAGCCCAGACCCCAGAGGATGAGCTTCCTCTGATGATTTGCCTTTCCTCTAGTTCCCTCTGGCCCCCTTGGGAAGGACGGGGACCTCGCTGGGCTGGCTTCAAAAAGGGCCAAAGGTCTGAGAAGGTGCAGCCTCTGTCACACCCAGAAAGACTCCAGAAACCTTTGTAGCTGCTTTTCCAGAACTGGTCCTCCTTCATTCCTCACCCCAGGTTAGCCGTGCCCTGAGGGCCATCCCCTCAGCAAGCAGCTCCCTACTTGGTGACCTTCCATTCTGCTTCTGTGGTCAGGGTGCGGCCCCTGTGAACAGCTTCAGCCAGCACCTACACTTCGTGGACCACCCCCCAACTCCTACCCTATGGAGACGGGAGCCAACTGTCCCAAACTTGGAGTCATCATCTGGAGGTTTCAATTGGGTAGATCTGGGGATACCCTGAAATCTATGTCCAAAGCACCCCACATGATCCATCAAGTAGCTGGTGAAGACCAAGCTCCTGGGCATCACACCCCTTCTGACCCATGGGGCCTGATTTCCTGAGTATGTGCCCTGGGCTTCCTGTGGTTGGCTCCAGCTAAAATGCCACTGAGGCTGGGCCTTCAGCCTGGCAAGCCCTTTCCCATCAGTCCCACCACCCCTTAGCTAGGCGTGACCTCTTCTGCCCCTACATAGGGCTGTGCATTTCCCACTTGGAACCATTGTAGGTTGGACTCAATACCCTCCCAACCTTGTCTTTGCCTGGTTCCCTCCTCTGCTGAAAACATGCCTTCTCACCTCCCTTGCAGCTGGGGGTTATAGGCATAATTTTGGCCAGTGTTGAATAAGCTGTTGAACAAGTGTTGAATAAGTATTTTTGGAAAGCCTGAGCTTTCTCCAACCTGCGGCTGATGCCTTTCTTCTTCCTACAGGGCTGCAATGGCTGGAACCGCCATCTTGGCACTTAGAGGGAAAGGCCATAGGAATTTAAACCACCCACCCATGTGATGAGGAAGCAGAAGGTCAGCTAAGGATAAAACACAAGCCGACATCCTGCAACTCTCCTGGCCCCCTCACCCCACCGTGGGACCCAGTGTGGCATTCTTCCAGGAAGCTCCAACTGTCTTAATGTTAATACCTTGCTAGAGAGGAAAACAACCTTGACTTGACAACAGCAAGGCCTCCAGTCTCTTGTAGGTCCTCTTTAGCATATGAAAGTTCTTTAAAAACCTCCTTTCTGGGCACCTGGGTGGCTCAGTGGGTTAAAGCCTCTGCCTTCAGCTCAGGTCATGATCCTGGGTAGGGTGCTCTGCTCAGCAGGGAGCCTGCTTCCTCCTCTCTCTCTGCCTGCCTCTCTGCCTACTTGTGATCTCTCTCTCTCTGTCAAATAAATACATAAAAATCTTTAAAACAAAACCAAAAAAACCCCTCCTTTCTTCCTTACCTCCCTAAACCCCCCAGTATAAAATTAATTGCTCCTCACGACCCCAGGGCGGCTCTTTCAACGCACACGTCCTGTCCCCAGGCTTTCATAAGCCACCATTCTGCACCAAAGACATCTCAAGAATTCTTTCTTGGCTGTCCATTCAGGACCCAACCGCACCAAACTTCCCCTACATTCCAAAACCACATCACCAGTACATAAAAAAGAAAAAGCCAGAGAGGTGAGGTGACTCACATCAGGTCACTGAGATGGCTTTGACACAGTGAAGTCTGAAGCACACGATTCCTGCTCTGAGTGGAGTGTACTCTCCGCAACATCGCCCTCCCAATGCCAAAGCCAGTGGGGAGCTGCATAGCGACAATGTGAGCACATTATATCTTTCCCAGGTGCATTCTGTGTCCCCTTCTCCTTGTTTTTTTGTTTGTTTTTAAGATTTCATGGGTAAGCAATCTCTACACCCAACGTGGGGCCCAAACGCACAACCCCAAGATCAAGAGTTACATGTTCCACTGACAGAGCCAGCCAGGTGCCCCTGTGTCCCCTTTCTCTTACTTGGAGTGAGAACTGATAAGAAAGTCAGGCTTAGAAGGACAGGTCAGGGCGCCTGGGTGGCTCAGTTGGTTCAGCGACTGCCTTCGGCTCGGGTCGTGATCCTGGAGACCCGGGATCGAGCCCCACATCGGGCTTCCTGCTCGGCGGGAGGCCTGCTTCTCCCTCCCTCTCTCGCTCCCCCTGCTTGTGTTCCCTCTCTGGCTGTGTTTCTCTCTGTCAAATAAATAAAATCTTAAAAAAAAAAAAAAAAAAAGGTGTGCCTCAAGGAGCTCTGCTGCCCTTGCTGATCCAGGAAGCCGGGTCTGCTGTGCCCTTCACCGTCAAGAATGGGCATGCCTTCTGGTCCCTGCTTACCCAGCCAGCAGCAGCACCCCAAGTCTGGCACAGGCCCCTCTGCCTGGCCGACCTAGACCATGACATGCCCTGGCCTTCACTGCCAAGCAGGGAGTGAGAAAAATAAACCTAGCATGTTCAGTTTCTCCAGTGAGAACTGGGTGCCTCCTCTTAGTAAAACCATAACATCGAGAGTCCTCTAAACATAAGAAAGGAGGTTCAAGTGCTGGGTGGCAAGAAAAAAAAAAAGGAGAGAAATGTCCTCCACCTAGTGGGACTGGGGCCCCAGGAAGACAGGATGGGTCCCAGGGCTGGCTAGGGTGAGAAGAGCCCTCAGCAGAGATAGGGGGCAGGTGGGTCTAGCCAGTAAATGCAATTTGACTTTGTGGAACACTGTCCCCACTGCCATGGGGCAAGAGTTGCCAAATGCAAGTCACATGCTTGGGGAGATTGCAAACACAGGAAGGGAAATTGAGCAATATCAAGGAGACATGAAGTCTAAATAGGTTCCGGGAGGAAGGGAAGGCTCATTTTTCCCTCCCTTCATTGCAAGATCATTTATGCAGGGAGAAGGAAAGAAGGGAGGCTATTTCATATTAAGTACCTACTATTGTTGAGGGCCAGGCAGGTCCTGGACTGTTGCTGATGTGATCCCCTTTAAAATGGAGAAAGGAACCGATGTGGAGCGAGAAAGGAACCAATGTGGGGCAAGAAACGGACACAGAACAATCTCTATAAATTGGTGGAGGAGAGGGTTAGGGAAAGACTGTGCCTCTCGCCATGCTCTCTAGGCCTCTCTCTCCTGCTTGAAAGCCTCTCTCGGGAGGAGCAGGTGGGCAGAGTGTGCCTGACTGGCAAGCTGGAGAGGACAGACCAAGGTAGCTCACCCCTCCTGCACCCTTCTCAGCAAGGCCCAGGGTTTTCAGCACTTTTTATGATCACCAAGGTGGGTCTAATTTGGGGTAGGGAATTAGGAAAATAGCTGTGGCCTCATTCACCGAAATCAGCACCCTGGATTCAGGCCTTCATTGGTAGCAAAGGGGACACTGAGATCCATACCTGCTTTACTCCTTTGTGTCTCAGTAGTTCAAAACTCAGATGCAGAAAAGCGGTGCTCCTTATGACACACCCCCCAATGCTGGGAATTCTGATAATATTAACACCGAATTTCTCAAATATTAAGGGATTCACTTTTGAACCGTCTTTTTCACTTGAGGCCCAGGGTTGGACTGCAGAGCACCCATTATTCACTTATTCACAGTGGCAAAAGTGACAGTCACTGCCCTTGGGGAGCTCATATCTTAGTGGGGGAAAAATAGGCGATACACAAATATACCTCAAAACAGAAGAGACCTCAATTTTAGGTTTTGTCAGTTTTATGGAATTGAGATTATAAACAGAGTCACAGAGACTCACTGAGAGTAGTGAAATAGTCTTTAAATTGGGTTTGTTTCAAAGATTTTATTTATTTGTCAGAAAGAGAGAGAGAGAGACCGAGCACAAGCAGAGGGAGAGGCAGGCTCCCCACTGAGTATCCAGGAGCCTGGTGTGGGACTCGATACCAGGATACCCTGGAATCATGACCTGAGCCGAAGGCAGAGGCTTAACCGACTAAGCCACCAAGGCGTCCCTAAATTTGTTTCTCATTACTGGAGTACACTGGCAGCAGAGCACTTAAAATTAACATTTTTTTTTAAAGATTTTATTTATTTATTTATTTGACAGAGAGGAAACATAGCCAGAGAGCGAACACAACCAGGGACAGTGAGAGAGGGAGAAGCAGGCCTCCCGCTGAGCAGGGAGCCCAACGTGGGGCTCGATCCCGGGTCTCCAGGATCATGACCTGAGCTGAAGGCAGTTGCTTAACCAACTTAGCCACCCAGGCACCACCTCAAATTAACATTTTAAAGCATAAGTTCCTAATTACATTCCAAGCAGCACAATTACGGTCCATTTTAGGTGTATCAGTATCAGTATATAACATTACAATAATTTAGCAAATGAGGACATCAGGAAATATGCCATAATTTTTGTGAGCTCAAATGTCAGTCCCCAGCTCTTCCTTGGCTTCTTCACCATAGAGTGTTGGAGGGGTGGGGGATACTCGCCCTAGACTTTCCTGCAGCAAAGATTGTCAGGTGACATGGTTTGGGCCAATGAAGTAGAAGCTGAAAAATTCTGGGAGCTTCTAGGAAAACTTGTGCTTCCTTGGCAAAGGAACTAAAACTGCTAGTGTGACCCTCATTCACCCTAATTTCCTGACTTGAAGGTGGCCATGGTGCTTAGAGCCATGATGTCTGTGTTGGAGGTAGAAGGGTCCCAAATCTAGCTTGTCAAAGATGATGGAGGAGAAAGATAGAAACCACTTGGGTTTTTGGTGGCCTTGCTGAGCAGCTGAGACAATACCAACATCTGCTTATCTCTAGATTTCTTATTATGCGAGAAACAAATTCATTTCTTTATTGATAAGTCCGGTTTTAAGGGATTTGCAGCCTAAAGCATTTCTGCCCAATGCTCTTTTGGCCCTTCCTTATTTTTTTTTTTAATTTTAAAATATATTTACTTAAGTCATCTCTACACCCAACATTGGGCTCAAACTCATGACCCTGAGATGGAGAGTCACATGCTTCTCCTAGCTAAGCCAGCCAAGCGCCCCAGCCCTTCTTTATTTTTGAATGTAGCGGGCCTGTCAAAAAATGGAAGTGTCTTAGGTCTCTCTCACACCCTCAGAGTCCCTGGTATGTGTACGTTGGCTGCACAGGACTTTTCCATCATCCAAGATGTCCCCTATTTCTAAGTAGTGGGAAAGTCCTATGTGTGATACCTTTGCATTGCTGGACCATGGGTTCCCAGGGGGCCTCCACAAAATGGTGGACCACTGGGGCGCCTGGGTGGCTCAGTTGGTTGAGTGACTGCCTTCAGCTCAGGTCATGATCCTGAAGACCCGAGATCGAGTCCCACATCGGGCTCCCTGCTCGGCGGGAAGCCTGCTTCTCCCTCTCTCACTCTCCCTGCTTGTGTTCCCTCTCTGGCTGTGTTTCTCTCTGTCAAATAAATTTAAAAAAAAAATCTTAAAAAAAAAATGGTGGACCACACCCAAGAGGGGACAGTTGGGCAAAGTAATTACAGAACATACCCACACATTTAAGTTCACAATTTATATACATTGTTTTGTTGCTTTCATTAAAATTTTCTATTAGAAATGGTTACCTTTTGGGGCGAACAATTCTACAGAAAATGGTAGAAACATGAAAGGTTTCTTTTGAATGCTTTTGAGCACTCAGTGTCCCATGTGTGGGTCCCCACATCATTCATTTCATTGAAAATTCTTTTTTGTGCCTTTCCTGGAGACTGGGCAAGTTGAGCTCACATCCAAACTATGTCTTATGAATGCTATCCAATCTTGGGTATTCCCACGTATGTGCACCTAATATAAGGGAAATTATATTATCATATTTACAGATAGTTTCTCAATCAAGAAACAGTCTCTTTTTTTTTAAGTTTTATTTATTTTAGTCATTTCTATACCCAACATGAAGCTCGAACTAAAGACCTTGAGATCAAGAGTCAAGGGCTCCTCAGACTGAGCCAGCCAGGTGCTGCAAGAAATATTCTTAATGATAAAATAAAGGACATTTACATGCCCACTCAAATAATTGTCTAATTAGATAAGAAGCTAAACAAACAAACAAAGTAGGGGTGCTTGGGTGGCTCAGTTGGTTAAGCATCTGCCTTCAGCTCAGATCATGGGATCCATCCTGGGATGGAGCCCTGCTCAGCGGGGAGTCTGCTTCTCCCTCTCCCTCTCTCCCTCTGCCTCTCCCCACCTCTCAGGTTCTCTCTCTCTCTCTCTCTCTCTCTCTCTGCTCTTTCTCTCACAGATAAGTAAATCAAAACAAACAAACAAAAACCTAGACAGTCGGGTCAGTCCTAGATAACAGATAATCCTAACAAGATTACAGTTGCCATATAAACTTATTTGAATTTAATGTTCAATTGTTGATCCTTTTAAGGTATTAGTGGTCTCCCTCAGGGTTCCCCCAAATCCCTTGTATCTGCCTCCCCTACTCCAGGCATGCTCTCTTTCTGGTTGGCGGCTAGCTTCGACCCTTCCCAGAACCCACACCGGCAGCGACTCGGCAGCATCTCAGTTTAAACTGGTATTATGGCCTGATTCCTGCCCATGGATGTGTTTCATTGAGTCTGGGCTGTTTGAAGAAAACAGGAGCTGCTTCCAGCCAAGCATGGCAGATTGATTACAAAAGATTTTCATATCGTCTTACAGAGACACACTGAAACATTAACACCAAAACGAACAAACAAACAAAAACTTAAAGAGAATGGGGGAGAAGGCAGTCAGATGAGAGAGTTCAAGGTGTCTGGGGAAGGCAGAGGAGGGCTAACCAACCCAGCAGGACTGGAGAAAGGAGCAACTAAAGTGTTTGCAAAGGGGGGTACTGGTGAGAATCCGGTGGCCCCCATTCCTGTCTGCTCTCCCAAAGCCTGTAGCCAGGTCTGTACATCTCAAGGTTTTTGTGTGTGAGCCCAAAAAAAACCCCCAGAGAAACATTCTTCATATGTTGATGCTGGAAGCTTGACAAGAAAAATCAGTTTCTTCACCATCAGGCTAATGAGGCACTTTCATTGAAAGGCCTGTCCCTACAAGTAGTCTCCAGGGATCCTGTTAACATCTGATTCTTTTTTATTTTTTTAAAGATTTCATTTATTTATTTATTTATTTATTTATTTATTTGAGAGAAAGAGAGAGCATGAGGAAGAGAGCCAGAGAGAGAAGCAGACTCCCCACTGAGCAAGGAGCCAGATGTGGGACTCGATTCCAGGACCCTGGGATCATGACCTGAGCCTAAAGGCAGACACTTAACCAATGGAGGCACCCAGTGCAACATTTAAAAATTATTATTCAAGGGGTGCCTGGGTGGCTCAGTTGGTTAAGCGACTGCCTTCGGCTCAGGTCATGATCCCGGAGACCCGGGATCGAGCCCCACATCGGGCTCCCTGCTCCACGGGAAGCCTGCTTCTCCCTCTCTCACTCCCTTGTGTTCCCTCTCTGGCTGTGTTTCTCTCTGTCAAATAAATAAATAAAATATTTTTAAAAAATTATTATTCAAATATTGTCAATTCATTTTTTCATATAGGTACCACATTAAATATTCAAAAGGTACAAAGTAAAAAGACTCCTCCTACCCCCACCCCCTAACTCTCCAGTTCCACTAATGGGATCTCCTTTTCCTTAGTTTCAAGTAACATTTTCCTTTAAGTCCAGAGTCCTTCCAAATTAATAGGGTCCATGTTTAAAGGAACCAGGCTGATACAAAGTGAAGAAGGTCACGCAAAACTTTATTTCGCCCCAAGCATTGAGAATTATACTGGCCGGCCAGGGTCACTTCTCAGGAGAGAGAAAACAATGATGCCTAATTTCTCAGGCCTGTTTTTTATAGGGCACCCCCCCAAATCACAAGCTAACCAGGGTTAATTTGAATTTCTATTGCTCCAGGAGCCTGGAGGTTGGGGGCATTTGGGCGTTCCCATCTGGTCCCAAGTATTGGTAACAGGTCGCCCATTCTTAGTTTGTATCTCCATTGCTCAGGGTCCGGAGGTTGGGGGTTAACTGATTGGGCGTCTCCCCGAATGTGGCTTGTCTTTGTTTTCCAGGGGCTGTTTGCCCGTATTTCCTGGAACTGTTTTTCTGAGTAAATAGCAAGGTGGCTTGGATTTCTAAATAGGTCCTTACACAAATGCCATCGGGTTTATACAAATACTCCATTAAAACCACCTTAGGCTTTCATGAACACTCAGAGTCTTTCCAGTTTCCACTGCCCTGTTCTAAAGGCACTCCCACATTTTTAGATATCTGTGGACAGAGGCGCCTGGGTGGCTCAGTACGTTAGGCGTTTGCCTTTAGCTCAGGTCATGATCCTAGGATCCTGGGATCAAGCCCCACATTGGGCTCCCTGCTCAGCAGGGAGCCTGCTTCTCCCTCTGCCTGCTGCTCCCCCTGCTTATGCTCTTTCTCTCTCTCTGACAAATAAAAAGATAAAATCTTTTAAAAATATATATATTTGTGAACAGCAGTACCCTCCTAAAATCTATACTAGTCATCGATTGCTGCACAATGAATTAATCCAAAACTTAGCAGCTTAAGAAAACAATAAGGATTTATTAGCTCCCATAGTTTAGAGGGTCAGGAATTTGGGCATACCCTTATCGGTGGTTCTGTCTCTGGGTCTGTCACAAAGCCGCACTGAAATGCCAGCGGGGACACAGTGATCTGCAAGCTGGATCTGGAACTGGATAGTCTGCTTCCAAGATGGCTCCTCTCCACAGGGCTGCTTGAGCATGCTCATGACAGGCCAGCAAATCAGCCAAAGGAAACAGTCCACAATGGCTTCATGCTCTGGCCTTGGCTGTCACACCATCATGTCTGTGATATCCTACTGGTGTAACCGACAAGTCAGCCCAATGTGCCTCGCACAGGGTGTGACTACCAGGAGGCCAGAGTCTTGGAGGTCTTAGAGCCTGACCACCATACCTACCCCAGAAACAAACAATGCCACTAATCTCTTAGGCCTCCTTTTCAGAGATATTTCATTGAGCCATAGGCAATTACAAATATATCTATTCTTCGTCTCCCTCTTTTTGACAAATGGTAGCATGCCATACCCATGATTCTGCACCTTGCTGATTTCACTTAACAGTACATCTTGATGCTCATCCCATGTCAGTATTTAATGCATGCCTAATTCTGTTTAGCATCTGCATACCGTCCCACTGTATGAATGAGGCATAATTAATTTAACCAGTACACTATTGTGGGAAACAGGTGATTTTTTTTTTTTTTAAAGACTAGAATCGGGGGGCACCTGGGTGGCTCAGTTGGTTAAGTGACTGCCTTCGGCTCAGGTCATGATCCCGGATATCAGGGATCGAATCCCACATCGGGCTCTCTGCTCGGCGGGAAGCCTGCTTCTCCCTCTCTCACTCCCCCTGCTTGTGTTCCCTCTCTGGCTGTGTTTCTCTCTGTCATATAAATAAATAAATCTTAAAAAAAAAAAAAAAAAGACTAGAATCGGGCTCAGGCACTTCTAACCATGCAACTTCAGGCCAAGTTACTTAACCTGTTTGAGCTTGGGTTTCCTCATTTGTAAAACAGAAATAATGAGAGTCCCTCCCTCACACTTCATAGGGTCATTGGGAATATTAAATGTGATCCATGTGTAAAGTAGCTAGCATTCTTCATGGGACAGTGCTTGCTCAGTGTTGGTGCCCTTTCTCTCGCTGTAATCATTCCCCAGAGCCAGTCCCTGCCCTTGGGAAATGCTTTCCTGTTTCCAGTCCCACACACTAGTATCAGCTTCACCTGCTGGCTCACCCGCGGGAGGCTGCCACCCGAAGAAAGACCCCCTGTGTCCTATCCACCCTAGCCTGACTGCTTCTCACACCCTCATATTGTCATATTCTGAAATAGCCACGGGGCCAGCCTGGGCCATTGGCCTTCTTCCCCAACACTGACCTAGTTGGCAGAGGAAAAATGTCAGGCTCTAGGCTGGTGCTTCCTCAGGATGTCACGGCCTGCAAACAGGAGTTTGCTGGCCGGGTGGAACCCGGTCAACAGGAAGATAAAACAGATTAAAAGCAAACAGGAGAGAAATCCCTACCCTGCAAACAGGAAGAAGGCTGGATACTGCCTCTGTTTGGAGATTTTTTTCATTTTGTTTTGTCATTAATTTATTTATTTAATACATACAACAGCTTTATGGATATATAATTCATCTACCATGCAAATATGCCCATACACCCATCTCAAGTGTACAGTTCAATGCTTTTTACTATGCTCAAAATTGCATATTTGTTTAGAACAATCAAGTTTAGAACAATTTCATCACCCAAAAGAGAAACACCGTGCCCATTAGCAGTCATCTGCCCATTTCCACCCCCATCTCTTCAGTTCTAGGCCACTACTAATGCACTTTGCCAATCCTGGACATTTCATGTAAATGGAATCCTATAATATATGGCTTCATGTGACAGACTTTTTTTTTTAAGGTTTTATTTATTTGACAGAGAGAAACACAGCCAGAGAGGGAACACAAGTGGGGGAGTGAGAGAGAGAGAAGCAGGCTTCCCACCAAGCGGGGAGCCCAATGTGGGGTTCGATCTCGGGTCTCCGGGATCATGACCTGAGCCGAAGGCAGAGGCTTAAGCACTGAGCCACCCAGGCGCCCCATGACAGGCTACTTTCACTTAAGCACAACACTTTCAAGGTTCATCCATGGTGGAGTATGAATCAGCATTTCATTCCTTTTTATTGCCAAATAATATTCTGTTATATGGATATACATTTTGTTTATCCATTCATCTGCTGATGATTGGGCTGTTTCTACTTTTTGGGCTATTATGAGTAACGATGTTATGAATATTCACATACAAGTTTCTGTGTAAACATGTTTTCCTTTATCCCGGGTATCTATCTATCTATCTATATATTGGAGTGGAATTGCTGGTTCACGTGGAAACTCTGTGTTTAACATTTAGAGGAATGCCACGCTGTTCTCCAAGGGACCGTCATACATTCCCACCGGCCACCGACGTTCCTCCACCTCCTCACCAACATGTGTTATCATCAGTCTTTTCCATTATATCCATTCTACTATGAAGTGGCATCTCATTATGGTTTTGCTGATGGCTCATGATGCTGAGCATCTTTTCATGAGCTATTGCCATTTGTGTATCTCCTTTGGAGAAATGCCTATTTAGGTCCTTTGCATGTTTTTAATTGGGTATTTGTTATTTTTACTGCTGATTAAAAGAGTTCTTTCTATATTTCAGTTGGGGGCTTATTTAAATCTTTTTGAAATTACTATTTTTATCAGTCACATGTATACTCAAATTAGAGCAGCAGTGTGTTTGAATCCAAAGAATACAATAGGTGGCTTTATCAGGAGGTAAAAATGTTTGCAAAGCTGATAACATTACAAGGGCCCGAAAGACCCAGACTGAAATCCAGAAGAGCCAACTAAAAAAAAAAAATCACTTTAAGCTCAGTAAAGATATCGCATTGGCTTCCTTCTGTGCTTTCCTTAGATGGAAGGAAGCAGAAGGGTTCTGCATCAAGTCCACACCCCCAGGAAAAGTAAATCTGTAGGCAACAGCAGAATAGAAGCTGTAGAACATGCCACACTATGGTGGACACCATGGCCTCAGAAAGGGTTTCATTATTTCATTTTTTTCTCATTTCATTTCAACACACATTAAGTGAGGATTTCCTGTATGTCATACATAGAGGTGCAAAGACAAATGAGTAAGTCATAAAGGGAGAAATAGACACACAAGATAATGATTTTTAATACCAAGTGAGCAGAGCTGTGTCCAAAGCATGTTGGGAAAGTGGACAAAGAGGCAATCTCTTTGGTCAAGAAGGGGTAATGGTGTGAAGGGAGATTGGGAATGACGGTGGCTTTATGAAGGAGATATTTCAGCTGGCCTTGAAGACTGAGTGAGTATGGGCTCTGCAGATGAGCAAGGATAGTAGATGGCAAGCGCAAAATCACAGAGGTTTAAAATGTGCAAAGGGGGAAAAAAGAGAGTGAGAGAGAGACAAACCAATAAACAGACTCTTAACTCTAGAGAACAAACTGATGGTTACCTGAAGGGATGTGGGTGTGGAGATGGAGAAAACAGGTGATGGGAATTAAGGACGGCACATATGGTGATGAGCCTTGAGTCGTGTGTGGAATTGTTGAATCACTGTATTGTACACCTGAAACTAATATAGCACTGTATGTTAACTCGCTAGAATTTAAATTAAAACTTAAAAAAATCATAGACGTTTAAACAGCATTTTGAGCTCCTGCACCTTTACAACAAATGGCTTTGGAATGAATCAGTGGGTTTCTGTAGGGCAGTCCCATTTGAGCTCACCTTTAGGTCCTGCATGGGTGTGGAATAGGCTAGGGAATAGAGTTCACCCCAAAACAGAAGGGTGCTGGAATTGAGTTCAGTCTGATTTATTAGTTCTCAAGGCCCACACTGGGCCTGACCCAGCCCACACGCAAACTCTCTGATGGTACATAATTCTACGTCCTGTCAAAGAGGCATAAAGAGGGCCCGGTATCTGTGGAGAGGGGTGGGGATGCCACCCTAAAAGGGATTGGTGAGAGTGGAAGGGAGGGGGCCCAGAAGACACACCCTGTTTGCTCTGCACTAGTGTTTAACCTCACATCTTACCCAGAGTCTACGGACTTGTAATGAGTAACCAAATGAATGACGTTCAAAGCTGAACTCCTGGTATCAAACAGATCATCGTCTTCAGTTCCCTAGTGCCAAAGCACATGCCGTTGCCCCTGGACCCTTGTTCTCTGGAAGCTGGGAGGAGGCCAACCACAGGTTTCCTAAAAGCTCCAGGGAAGCTGCCAACTGTTGTGAATTTAGTCTCTGCTCTTCTTGTGTGGGTTTGCCCTGGTGCCCCAGGTGGGTGTTGCAGTGTGAGAGTTCAGTCTCTCTTATGAAGGCTCCTGAGGCGAAGCCCAGCTCAAAATGGCTTACACCACAACGAGAGGTATCATCTCATATAGCAAGAATTCTGGAGGTTAGGCGATTCCAGTTAGTTAATTTACTAGCACAACTGGGTCCCTATGGACTCAAGGTCTTGTCGTCTCATCTTCAGTGTACTGGCTTGTCCTCCCAGGCCAGCTCTCGTCATGGTCCCAACATGGCTGCTGCAGCTCTGTGCTCCACACTGCAGACTGTGAGGACTAGAGTTAGAAGAGTGCTGTCTTTCTCCATTTACCTCTTTCCAGAGGCAAAAAAGACTTTCCCAAAGCCCCCAGCAGGTTCTCCCATGCATATTAATACATAGAATGGTTTCACCTACACTGACCTAGCAGTGAATCACACACACTTGCCTTGACTGGTTTAGAGTTCGACCAATCAGGATTCAGCCCCTGGGGCTGGGGGAGGAGGCCAGCCTCCCCTGAAGTTCTGACCACCTGTTAAAGCTTAGTTCTTACAGTGAATCAGTGGGTTTCTGTACAGTGTTTGATACATTGTACAGTGTGGGCAACTTACAGTGTTTGATACACACACAGCCCATGCTTCATAGGCTGTTTGAGGGAAAGCAAACTCTTCCATTGGTATATACATATATATACAAAGTAAATATAGTTTACTTTTATGAGTTCTCTTTGGTTCTTCAAAAAAACAGAAACAAAACAAACAATAAAACTTCCTCCTTTTTAAAAAAGATTTTATTTATTTATTTGACAGAGAGAGATCACAAGTAAGCAGAGAGGCAGGCAGAGAGCTGAGGAAACAGGCTCCCTGCTGAGCAGAGAGCCCGATGCCTGCCTAGATCCCAGGACCCTGGGATCATGACCTGAGCAGAGCAGAGGCTTTAACCCACTGAACCACCCAGGCACCCTAAACCTTCCTCTTTACTCAGAGTTCTAAGGCTCTCTTTTATTTCTGGAATGTTCCAACTCTGATATTTTCAATCTCAGATGATTTTGCAAGTCTGATTCAGCATTTGTGTTCTGTGGGCTCCTGTTTGTGATGCCTCATTTCCTTATGGGTAGCTATTTTCTCATTTTTCTTCTAACTTCTCTGCAGAAATTCTTTGAATCCAAAGATAACAATGGGCTCTTCCAGAGAGGGTCTGTGTTTGTTTCTGTCAGCCACTGGAGAAGACCCTCTGCTAGGGACCACTCTACCTCAACTTGAGGTTCTTAAGTTCAGGCTGCAGCCTGTGTGAGAACCAGCATGGGTTTAAGATTTCTTGGAGGTGGAGGTAGGGAAGGCATTCTCCCTGTTCTCAGTGCAAGATTTAAAACACGCTACTTTCTCTGTAGACTGCTGGAGGTAAGGGTGGCATTTATTTTATATTTTATTATTTATATATTTCATTATTTTATTTTGTTTTATTTTATTTTAGCCAGGTGGTAGTTTACATTTTCTTAAAAGATTTTATTTATGTGACAGACAGAGAGCACAAGCAGGGGGAGGGGCAGAAGGAAAGGGAGAAGTAGACTCCCCTCAGCAGGGAGCCCAATGTGGGGCTCAATCCCAGGCCCCGAGGATCATGACCTGAGTTGAAGGCAGACATTTAACCAACTGAGCCACCAGACACCCCTAGCAGACCCCCAGTATGGGCATCTAGGTTGTTCCCAAGCTTCTGAACAGTGCAGGAATGAATAACCTGGCATGTATGTCATTTTTTGCTGCATGCATGTATCTGTAGGATAAATTCGTGAAGGGCAAAGGCCATGTGCATTTGTAATTTTGATATAGAGTACCACACTGCTTTCCATAGAGGTTGTAACAGCTTACACTTCCATCGTCAACACATAAGGGACAAAGTGTCCTATTAAATTTTTGCTCTTTGTCGATCTGATAGGTGAAGAACAGTATCTAATAAACAAGAAAACAGTCTGTTGATACTCTGGAAAAGTAACTAGTAGTCAGAGGGCCTGAGAAAACACTGTGACCTGTTGACCTAGAAGCAAATCCATCAAATCAACTTTTGGAATCTCCAAATAGACTGGATTAAAACTGAAAATAGAAAAGAATCTTGGCAAAGAATCCTCTCTGCCTTGAAAGATATTTTTCTTCCAAGTTCTTGTCTTCCTTCCTAAAATAAATTCTGATAGAGACCCCTCAGCCTCCACAGTCAACCGAGTACAGAAAGTTTAACACAAAGGACTTTCCCTGCTAGCCGACTGGGAGGAGGAATGTTTACATCTCTGCTCCTGGCTAACATGGTTATCCTAAGAACTCATTTCAGGATGGCTGGCTGGCTTGTTGGGTACAGCATGCAACTTTTGATCATGAGGTTGTGAGTTCAAGCCCCATGTGGGCATGGAGCCTATTTAAAAAAGAAGAAGAGCTAGTTTTCTTTGTTTTAAATCCATTAGGTGGCAGAGCATAGGATTTTCTGGACAAGTGCTATCTGTAGGATTTTTCTGGGGTGCTAAAAATGTTTTATGTCTAAGCCATCTCATATGGAACCACCTAGCCTGGTGTGATGATGGAACCCTCAGCTAGCATGACTGAAGCATTGAATTTTTACTTAATTTAATTAATAATTTTATTTAATTTTTTTACTTAATTTAAATTTAAATACCAGCTCTCATATTGGACAGCACAGTTGTAGGAGACTAGTTTAGAGTGTTCTTTTTGTCGTTGTTTTTTTTTAAGATTTTATTTATTTGACAGAGAGACAGCACAAGCAGGGGGAGCAGTGGAGAGAGGGGGAGAAGCAGGCTCCCCACTGAGCAGGGAGCCCCATGCAGGGCTCCACCCCAGGATCCTGAGATCATGACCTCAGTCAAAGGCAGCCGCTTAACCACTGAGCCATCCAGGTGCTCCACAGAGTGTTCTTTTGCTAGAGAGACACCCAGGCTCTACTGGGCATGGATGCCCATGACTGCAGCCTCTGGACACAGTTGGGGCTGTTGCTGATAAAAACTAGGATTGTATAGCTTCAGATTTTCATAAAGATAAAAGAAAATAAAATGAGGGCACCTAGGTGGCTCAGTTGGTTGAACGACTGCCTTCAGTTCAGGTCATGATCTTGGAGTCCCAGGTTCAAGTTCCACATCAGACTCCCTGCTCAGCAGGGGGTCTGCTTCTCCCTCTGACCTTCCCCCTCTCATTCTCTCTCTCTCAAATAAATAAATAAAATCTTAAGAAAAAAGGTAAATAAAATGAATAAAGGACACTTTGCCTCTATTAGCACCCCATGTCGACCCTCCCTCTGGGGCTGAACATACACAAGCAAAATCAAGTGTTGGGTTGAGATAAACACCTTGCAGGGAAGGGGAAGTTCAGTCAGAGAGGTGAGGGAGATGGTGGGTCTGAGCTTTGCTTGGATATTCTAGATATGCTTCGCTTTGGCACTTTGGCCCTAATATCACAACAAAATTATTGAAGGGAGTCCTTGCCAGGTGCAATTACATCTTTTTTTTAAATGAACACAGTGGGTTGTAACTGCATTGAACATAGAAATAACAGTCCCCATCCCTTAGAACTGTATTATATGGTAAGGTGGGTTAAAAAAAAAAAATCACAAGGGAGCTGGAGAGGAGCAAGATGGTGGAGGAGTAGGAGACCTAAATTCCCTTGGGTCCCAGAAGTTCAGCTAGAGAGTTATCAAACCATTCTGAATACCTACAAACTCAACAGGAGATCAAAGAGAAGAAGATTGGCAATTGTAGGAACAGAAAAGCAATCACCTTCTGGAAGGTAGGACGCGTGGAGAAGTGAATTGGAGGCGACATTTGAGAGGACAGATGGCGGGGGGGGGGGGGGCGGCTCCCGGCCAGCAGTAAGGCAGCGGAGCACAAAATCAGAACTTTAGTAGTCTGCTCCACTGAGGGACATTGCCCCAGAGGCTAAGCAGGGAGGGTGTGTGTGTGTGTGTGTGTGTGTGTGTGTGTGTGT
>PITA01021706.1:0-31963 GCA_004023965.1 Spilogale gracilis | reverse complement strand
AAGGAGGAGGAGGAGGAGGAGGAGGAGGAAAAGGAGAAGAAGAAGGAGGAAGAGAAGGAGGAAAAGAGGAAGAAGAAGAAGGAGGGGGAGAAGGAGAAGAAGAAAAAGGAGAAAAAGAAGAAAAACTCTATCCCTCCATGGTGTTCTCTGTGTATGAGGCATGATTCCAAGCACTTTATGTATTTCAATTAATTTCATCCTTCCAACAGTCCTAGGAGACAAGAGTCTTATTCTGTCCTCTACAGATGAGGAAACTGAGGTAAGGGAAGTTAAGTAACTTGGCCAAAACCATACAGACAAGCTTGTGGCAGAGTTGGGATTCAAAGATTGACATCTCATTGATCATTTTTCACATAAAGAAGAAGACTTTAAATCTTGAATCTGGTTTGGAATATGTTTAGCTGCAAGTAACAGAAAAATCTAATAGTGGCTTAAACCAAACTGGGTTTAACAAGAAGTCTGCAGTTTGCTTGGATGGCTCAGTGATGTCAGGACTGATGTGTGTTTTGCCCAACTGGAGATGTCACGCCTGTATTCAAGACAGGAATGGGGGTGTGGGTGGGAGCGGTGTCAGGAAAGCCGAGGCATTCGCAGAAGCCCTCCTCAGCCGGAGGAACCAAATGACCACCCGTCCTCACAAGGCAGCTGGGGAAAGTCAGTCAGTCCTTCCAGCTGCTACAGTGGAGGGATATGAAAGAAAAAGAGTTGAAAATAGACGCTGAGTTATAATAAAATAAAATAAAACAGCCACACTCCTCAGTGAGAGAAGGTGAGGAAATCCAGGCAGACAGAAGGAGGAGGTAACAGCTCTGATGGAAGAAGCTGGTATGTCCCCACCTCTTCTCCAGATGGTGTGTCCACTGGAATTCTTCATTTGCCTTTTCTACTCTCAGAGTTGCACTGAAACCACTCATCTTCCCACAGGCACTGGTTTGGCTACATGGTGTCTGAACACATGTCAGGATGCTTTAGTAATGTGACCACAGTGCATTGTGACATGATGTGGTCTTGAGATGTTGTGACCAGAACCAATCTGGCTGGCCGAGCCACGTCTCAATCCCAAAGAATTTGTCCAGGGTTCTGGCACTAACTTGGAGTGTCAGAAGTGTTCTGCAAAGGGCTTTCTGAATCTGTCCCCCCTCATGACAATGAAGATGCTCAAGGGTCTCACCTCTTCTAGTCTGTCTTCCTTTCCCTGCTCCCTTCCCCCCAGGGACTGGAACAGTCCCGAGCTCATCTGTGGATCTCAATAAATACTTGATGGGTAAACTCACATTCCTGGTGACTGGTCATAGATGTGTCACTTGTTATGAAGCGTGCCAAGAAAGCCACTTACTCATTTGTCCAGTAAGCACTTTTGTGATTTAATCTGTGAAGCAATTACTTCAATATAGCTTCCAGAAATAGAGTTCTCCATCCTTTGAAGCAAGTTAATTGTCAACTGGTATTTTATCTGTGTTCATTCATCTGACAGACAATTAGCGAGGGCTTCCAAAGTGTCAGGCATGGTGCTAGGCACAGAGGGACACAGAGAAAGCAGTAATGCTCCCCCCCCTTTCCGTCGCCCTGGACTCAGCGGGGATAGGGCTGGACAGGCATGTCAGCAACTTGACTGGGGCTCGGAGAAGGGCTGCATCAAAGCACTGTGGGTTCACTGGGGGAGGGTGACTCACGACCCAGAAGGGTTGCAGGGTTGTGCAATTGGATTGGCTACCAGACTCTCCCTCCTTAGACATTCCAAGCTGACTGCCAGCTTGGTTCCACTAAGGGGCCCGGGGATGAGGGCATGACCCTGTCTGGCTTCCTCCCTCACTGGGTTCACTAGTGAGTGTGTACTTTTCCTTGGAGACCAGCTTCCCACATGCTCTGCATATTGGCTCTTTTAGCAAACAGGACAAAGGAAAACCTGGAGGAGAGTAAGGTGGAGGTTCGGGAAGCCAGAAAGCCAGATGCCTGTCTCTGAGTGAAGGTGGCGGCTTGAACCTTTTCATTCCTCAAAGACTAGAACCTGCACTTCCTTTTTGAGGGATGGGATGGGGTGAGGTCTGGAGGATGTTTGGGGAGGGCTCTCTCTGCAAGGGAGCTCGGATGAGACAATCTGAGGGCAGGGCAAATGCTACCCAACTTTCTTTGCAAGAAGGTCAGTTAAGGAAACAAAACTACCAGAGTATTTTGAAAGACATCTTATTCCCCCTTTCAAAGGCTCTGTGGAGGCTTCTGGGAAAACATGTACATTCTTGCAACTTAGATGACCACTTATGTGAATATCAGAACAGCAGTGAAAAAAAGATACTTTTGTAGCCTCTAAAGTGTTAATATCAGGGCAGAGTTGAGGTTTAGCAGCAAAAACGACAGCTTTGTGATCTTTTATTAAGAAATAAGATTAGAGGCCGCAGCACAGCCTATGTGGGGGAGGAAGGGTGTGGTGTGGAGCAGATGACCCCAAGACTACAGGCCTGGGCCGCCCATCCCCCACCGCAGCGAGTGCCAGACTTAGAGAGCCAGGGTGAAGCCCCAGGCTCGGAGGGACATTTCCAAACTGGTTCTCTCTGAAGCCGTGTTTGCAAAACACAGTTTAGACCACTCGCTATCCCTTCCATTTTTAGTGTGCATTCATAGACCAGATTTGTGAAATCTGGCAGTGGGAAAGCAAGCATGTAATCCCTAGTAAATCTGTATCCAAGACTCACACCGAGTATTTCATATGCCACCTCATTAATGCCTGTTCCTGCCGCTCCAGACACAGCTAGTCAGCCCTATTTTACAGATGCGGAAGTCGAGGGACAGAAAACAAAGCACCTTTATGGAGAATTAGTTATTCAATAGAACCAAGAGCCCCAAATGTCCTGGATTCCAGTCCTTGGCTCTGAAAGCAACACTGGGCTCCCTTTTCTTCTCACGGGAACAATTGCTAACACGTCGGCTTTTGACTTTCACTTACAGGGCTGATGAAAAAATTACCGTTTGCTGAGAAGGCAGTGAAATGCCAGCTTCTCACCCTTTGGTCAAGGCGACTTCTTTGAAAGTGTTTTCAAGTAGACTGATGGACTCCAGATCGAGCCACTTTGGTCTCCACTGCAATGGCGGCCCAGCCACAAAGAACCCCTCCCTCCACCCTCCCCCACAAGCAAAACCAATGGTTATAGTGAATGCCCTGTTTCTTGGATTGAATTGATCCTTCTTTAAAATGCTTATTGAATTTGTTGGCCAATTTAATTAAAGGAGTTAAAAGAGTAAACTTCTCCTGTGGAAGAACTGTGTCCATGCCTTTCTTGTGATTGCCCTTAAATGACATAAAATGCATAGAGCTGGCTTGGGGGCCAAGGAAGTCAAAAAGAATTCTTTCCTAAAGCATGCATGTGTCCCCCAAGGGTACCCCCCCGCCAGTACCTTCAAGCCCTCAGACAGCGGATGCCAATAGAGAATGAAGAGGTGAATTTAGGGATTTTTAGATGAAGCTGGGAGGCTGTCGGTTCATGTGGACATACCCAAAATGCCCATCATATAAACAATGAATCTGGAACACTGAAAAATGTAAATTATTTAAAAAAATGTGCATCATAGGCAACAGCTAGAAATTGGCCTGGGAAACAAAGAGGGGGGAATGGCTTTGGGTCTGTTAAACCTAGAAAAAAGCAGAGGTTTTAAAAATTGAACAACACTTTATATTGTTAGAATTATATTATTATCATTGTAATTAAAAATATTGAACAATATTTTATAATAGGCTGTGCTCCAATTTGCACACAGTATTTCACTTAGTCCCTACAACAAGCACATGAGATAGGAACTCTTATTATACATTATTTTTTAAAATTAACATATAATGTATTATTTGCTCAGGGGTATAGGTCTGTGAATCATCAGTCTTACGCAATTCACAGCGCTCGCCATAGCACATACGCTCCCCACTGCCCATAACCCAACCACCCTCTCCCTCCCCCCCATCCCCCAGCAACCCTAAGTTTGTTTCCTGAGATTAAGAGTCTTATGACTTTATTCTTTTACAGAAGAAGAAATGGGGAGTTTGTAAGGAATGTAAGCAGGACTTGAACCCTCATCTGCCCAACTCCAGAAACCACACTCTGAACTGTCTCTGCGCTGCGCCAATATTAATTAAATCCTTGCAATGACAGTCCCCTTCTCATGGGATTACAACCATACAAGCCCTCCAAGACTGCTGCAAAGGAGACAGTCTTGGTTTTTGTCATGGGCACGGCATGAAAAGGCGAGCATTTCATCATCCAAAGCGTAAGAGACAGGGACCCTGAATTAAGACATTTCTGCTGAGGATGGAGGGAAAGAATGAGTTCTGGAGAACAGAGGGTCTCCATCCGAGAAACCATAGGAGAGCTCTGGGCTTGGAACTGGGGATGAGAGAGGAAACACCCTCAGGCAAAAGACAATAAAACTTGATTTTAGTTCCAGGCGGAGGTGGCAACTTGCCTTAAAAGAGAAAGGAGGGGCGGGGAGAGAGATGGTAGTGAATAGAGGGAAGAGAGTGTGCTCAGGTGTTCTTTTTTTTTTTTTTTTCTTTTCTTTTTTAAAGACATTCCCTCGAGTCTGCTACAGTTAAAAGTGAAGGGATAGAGGAGGTCAGATAGAAACAAAGTGCAGAGGGAGAATTGAAGGGAGCTCAGAGAACAGAAGGTAAAAGATCACAGCAGAGGTAAGAAGAAAGCCAGAGGTAACACAAAGCCCCAGGGATGCAGCGTGTCAGTGGAGAAGGTGAGTCTAATCAGCTTCGCCTAGGGCAGCCACAGCTAAATAAAGAATGCTGGATGCAGGAGACTGGCGTTCTGGAAAGGTAAGGGTCAGCAGTGGCTTCAGTGACAGCGGCGTGGCAGCAGAGAGACCACGGAGTCGGGGTGCTAAGAGGGAAGAGACAGAGACCAAGCAGGAAAATGATGAGGGGAGAGGGGCGGGAGAACTGCTGTCCCTAAGGGGTGTTCAGCAGCCAGAAGTGGCTGGCAGGAGGGGACAGTGAATGCATCAGTGACTGCGGGAGGCAGAGAAAAGTTGGGAGCAATTGCAAGTGGATATTTAGATGCCTCTCTGAAAACTGAAGTTCACTGTCGCTGTAAATTGTGAACAAATCTGCCCCAGGCAATGTACGGCTTTGTTCCATCTGGCCAGCTCCGCGCTGACCACAAAGTGACCTGATTTGGTCGTTAGAGTGCCTGAAACACCAGCCTAAATCTGCCACAACCTGTTCGTGGGCCGGCTCTCTGATAGAGGAGGCAGGCGGCTGTGAGGAGGCACCTGATGGACGTGTGGATGAAAGAAAAAGATAAATACGGTAAGAAATGGCTCTCTTGAAAAGAAGGAGGAGGAGGGGAAGGAGAAGGAGGAGAAGAAGAGGAGGAGGAGAATACTACGCCTCCATCAGAAAGGATGAATATCCAACTTTTGTAGCAACATGGACCGGATTGGAAGAGATTATGCTGAATGAAATAAGCCCAGTAGAAAAAGTCAAGTATCACATGGTTTCACTTACTTGTGGTGCATAAGGGGTAATATAGAGGACAGTAGGAGAAGGAAAGTAAATGGGAAGTAGGGTTATTCAGGGAGAGAAACGAAACAAGAGAGACTTTGGACACAGAAACAAACTGAGGGACTTGGAGGGAGGGGGTGGGGGGTGGGAGAGCCTGGTGGTGGGTACTGAGGGCACCTATTGCGTGGAGCACTGGGTGTGGGGCATGGGCAATGAATCTTGGAACACTGGAAAAATAAAATAAATTTAAAGTCAAAAAAAAAAAAAGAAGAAGAAGTCCATTTTTCAAAGGCAAGAACCCAGCGAACTTGGCTTTGGAGCACAGCGAAATCAGGAGGAGGTGGGGGTTCTTGGTCAGACGGGCCTGGGGTTGAAGCCTGGTCCTACCACTTTGGAACTGAATTTGGGCACATTGTGTCCTTTCCTGGGCCGCCTCTGCAGAAAAGCCAGCCTCACAGGTTACCATGGACAGATGTTGTGCTGAGAGGGAGGGCATCCAGAGAGCGTAGAGCAAGTTACTGGGGTCTTGTCTTAGCCACAGGAGAGAGAGGGAGACAGGAGGGCAGAAGAGTCTGGTAGGACACAGAGAGCGAACTTCCTAGGAACAGATTTTATGATGCAATTGAGTCATGAAAGCTCTACTTAGCCTTCTTTCTTTGGATACAACCGTGTCTTGGTTCAAAACAACGCATGCCAAATTTTAGGAAATCTGAGGGAATTATGTGATAATAACATGAGGTCAACCTTGGAAAAAATAAGCTTATCATGGCATATTTATTAAATTTTGCAGTCATTGCTACCTACCCACCTACCTACCTACCTACCTGGCCATGCCCGGAGACACTTAGCAAAGTGAGAAATCGCCATCACTTCCTTTTCAATATGCAAATTTGAGCTTCTGAAGAGCCAGGAAAGTCAATTTTGTATCTGCCTTTAGTGCCACATTCAGACTGTGAAAGCAGCCGTTTAAAAAACCTTTAGGTAAATATTTGAAATATTCTAAAACTGACATTCTGAATGATATTCTGATACCACTTCAATAATGTTTTATAAAATTCAGGGGAAAAATAGAATTAAGTAAATTTGAACTTTCCCTTTGCCGAGGCAGTTAAAGGCCGTACTATTTGCATATTCTAATGTGGGATCACTGTAGCTCAAGGTACAAAGCTTCAAAAGAAACTGTCCCTAGCAGGCCAACAGTGCGGGATCCAATAACCTTCGGTCTTTCATCTGCATAAGACAAAAATCAAAGTCGCTGCTTTTCAAAGTGGCTTCTGTGTTACCACTCTCCGCAGCCCCTGCTTTCCAGAACAGTCTTTGGAAGCACAATTAGAAGGTTTAAAAAGCAGAAACAAAAGCTCCATCCTATTTACACATTTAAAGTAAAGGTCATTCTTAGAAACTGGGCTTCCCAGATTTCTCCCCTTGAAATCCCTTAAGATACGTAATACCAACATAAAGGGAATCACAAATCCAGTTTTCAGAAAATGGCATTAAATATAGATTTAAACTTTGACCTTTAGTCCCAAGTGAGAGGACAAAAAATTCTCTTTACAGTGAAGGGCATGTTGCTACTAAGCTTCAATGAGTAGGAGAGAACCTGCCCGGTAGTAGCCGGGATTAAGAAGCACCAATCGATTTACCTCCAATGCAGGTGTGCTGCAAATCCGCTGGGTCCGGAGGCAGCGTGTGATTGGACCAGGCTCATCTATATTCTAGAGTTTGTAGAAGTAGCTTCTGGGAAACGGGGGTCTTCTTGGCTTGGGGAATTGACGTTTCCACGGCAATATCTGAAATGCATTCCGAGTGAGCAGGAATAAGAGACGGAATACACAGGGTCTCCCACTCCACATTAGGGTCATGAGCAATAGTGGGAAATCCATCGGTAGCAGAGTGACGGATTGGGCAAACAGGGAAATCATGGAGACCCTGAGCATTCATATTTTTACATCCCTTATTACCCTGATTGCTCTGCAGGTGCTGACCAGGGCCCCAGGCTGATGACCCACTCTGCAGCTCGTCTCCCCGCTACATCATTGACAAGTGGATATTGGGGCCCCGGTGGGGGAGGGGGTACATGACTGACTGTGGGAAAGGGAGCTTATCAGAGAGAGGGACTGTTGGTTGTGTGCACACCCAGAGGCAAAAGAAAATAATTGCCCCGACTGTGGAATTTGCTAGAACAATTAGGGAAGTGGACATAAACAGGGATGGTGAGTACTGGACTGGGGTCCATTTGTTTTGCTCTTAACTAGCTAGATGAGCTCATGATTACTACCTAGCACAATTATTCATGTCTTGGTCTCCGTCACTGGACAGTAATCTTTAGGGCAAACCTGATCTTGCAATTTTCCATCAGTGCCTGGCTCATACAGGGTGTTCAGCCAATGTTTGTTGATTGGATAAGTGAGGGAAAGAAAATTCTTTGTTGGGAGGGACCCAGTACTCATCCAGTCCAACTCTTTCATTTTAAAGATAAAGCAATTAAAACCCAGTGAGGTAAGTAACTCGAGGTCTCACTGCTTGTTGGTGGCAGAATTCACAAGGATGGTCGGAATGATGACGATGACGGAAACACTTAACATTATCAAGTACCTGAATTGTGCTAACTGCTCGTGTTGGTGATTTCTTAGTTGGTTTTTAGCTCCATATTCACCCTGCCATTTTCTCCTCTCTGTCCAGGGTTCGGCAATCGGAAAACTACATTTCCCAGACCTCCTTGTCAACTTCGAGTAGGTTCTATCATTGACAAGCACTCACAGGATCTCAGGAAATGGGAACAAGGGAGAAGTCATTATGTTAATATTTTAACTCATTAATTAAGTGTCTGTGGCAGTAGCAGGGTGTGGAAGGTGACCACAGGCCGCTGGGACGTGGTCGGTGAGTGGCGGCACCGGTGGGTTTATTGGGCTCTCGACGCCCCCGCAAGGGCACAGTCTCCTGGTGTCCTCAGCATGGCAGTGGTAGTGGTCCCGGCGGCCTCGGGAGACAGAGTTGGGGAACTGTGGGTAAGCCGGCATGCCCTCTGGCACCTCTTGTCATAGACAGAAGTGTTTTCCAGCAGTTACTGATCTCTTTCTGGGTAACACCACCTTCCTGGTTTAGCTCCCACAGCTCTTCTAGGACATTAGTACCAGTTTCTGGTATTACATCCCCCCCACCGCTGAAACACCCACAGTGCTTTATGCGGACTCTCTCGTATTCTCGCAGAAACAGATGAGATGTGAGCCAATGGAACTATACCCCTCTTTCACAGATAAGGAGATGAGGCTAATGGACACCGAGGGATTCGCCCAAGAGCACAGTGTGAAGTGGTAGAATAGCAGGGACAGACACGTCTCTCTGACACCTAAAATCATGCATTGAACTCTGCCCCTCAGGGTATCCTGTTACCCCCATGGGATTATTTTACTGAGGTCATTTGGGTGCCCAACAATGATGTCTTCCTCCTCTGTGCTGTGCAAGAGTGATTCTACGGGACACTTATTTCCTTGCCCTCTTGATCTAAGCCTCATGATGAAGTCCTTTCCTTTATTAAAAACTTTACAGGGGGCACCTGGGTGGCTCAGTTGATTGAGCGACTGCCTTCGGCTCAGGTCATGATCCCGGAGACCCGGGATCGAGTCCCATATCAGGCTCCCTGCTCAGCGGGAAGCCTGCTTCTCCCTCTCTCACTCCCCCTGCTTGTGTTCCCTCTCTAGCTGTGTTTTTCTCTGTCAAATAAATAAATAAAATCTTTTAAAAAACAAACAAAAAAAACCTTTACGGTGAGGCACCCACGTGGCTCAGTCGGGTAAGTGTCTGACACTTGGTTGAGGCTCAGGTCTTGATCTCAAAGTCCTGGAATTGAGCCCCCATGTTGGGCTCCATGCTCATCGGGGAGTCGGCTTGAGATTCTCTCTCTCCCTCTCCCTGTGCCCCTCGCCCTGCTCTCATTCTCTCTCTCTCAAATAAATCCTAAAAATATATATATTTTACAGGGACTAGTGTATCTTTTAGCAGCAGAAGTAGCTAGGGTCTGGTGCTGTTGGCAGAAACCAGGAGGTTACCCAGAGTGAGGGTTTGGGAGAAGAGAAGAGGGTAGATGAATGGGCCCAGCATGATTATATAGCAGATCAGGTCCCTACTCTGTCAGGACAACACTGAGGCCCCTGGCCCCTGGCTTGGGTGAAGACAAAACAGAAGACTGAGGATTAAAGGAGTTGGTTCTCATAAATGCCGTAGAATGGTGCCTAGCTTATCGTGATCACTCAGCTGATGTTGGCTTAAAGGTAGAGCCTGGAAGAGATACGGGGCAAATCAGAGCTATCTCAGCCCCGGGGATATTCACCCAGGAGGGGCCGAGGCGTGTGCACACCTGAAGTAGGAGGGAAGAGCTGGAAGGCAGCACAGGCTTGCTGAGGATGTCCTGGGGACACAAAGGCATCAATGCGGCCTCTGGGCTTTGAGTGGGCTCTTCAAGCAGGGTGAGATGTAAAGCAGTGTCGGTGGGGGAGGGATGTACACTTTCCAGGAAAAGAAACTGTAAGCAGAGGTATTTTTGAATTAAAGTCTAAACTCCCGGGTGATTTTTATGAAGCTATCCCACATTCCTTCTAAAGGTCTGAGAGCAGTTTCAGTGAACCCCCCAGGGCCTCCAGGTGGGGCTCAGGGTTGAAGTGTCCTCTCCCAGAGCCAAGTTCAAGGGCAAATTTGGCCTTTTCCACATCTCCTCCTACCCTTCTCTCTCTTTCCCCCCGAGACCGCTTGCCTCTCCCAGCCCCTAGGCCCCAGGACTCAGGCCCTCCAGGGACTCCTCAGAGAGGCTTCATCACACCCTCCCTTCTCTCCAGACACTTTGTCCCCAGGCCTGTTCCTTTAGTCCCCTGTTGTTGAACCAGACAGACAGTGTTTGGATGGGTTCCCTTGAAGTATGATGTCAATGACTTGTTGTAACTTAAAAATGTTCCCTCTCAGAGCGTCTGTATTTTAACACTGGCTTTCAGCACTTCATTCAAAGGACTAATGTGGACTTTCAAATGACAGGTCACAGAACTTCTATCAGTTAAAAATGGGTTTGGCTGTAACAGAAACCCATACTACCATGGTTTAAATAAGGAAAGGTATTCTACGAGCGCGAGCGCGTGCACACACATGTGCATTAAACAGACACAGACGCTGTGGACTTGTCTGTTCAAGGACAGCACAATATGCTGCCCAAAATACGCCCCTTTGGCATGTGGGGCTTTTTGAGTCGATGGCGATGGAGACGCAGCAGGCTCAGGCACAACTACTACCTCTCCCTTAACGAGCTAAAAATATTTAGATAGGGAGCCTGCCCGGCAAGAGAGCTAGCATCAGAGAACTTTTTATCTGAAAGTCCTATCTGTACGGCAGGACAGACATCTAATTACTAAACCTCTATTCTTCACATCCTCCCGTGAATCGCCCTCCTCCCCTTCCAAGCCCAGGCCCCGAGCCCATTCTTCAGCTTGGGATGGCCTCCAGTCTCATACCTTTGTGGCTCCCGAATGGATAAAATTAAACTTGTCTTTCTCTGTTAATCTGTCTTAAGGCAGTTTAATTATTAGACCACAAACCTGTAAGGGAGGAAGGGAAAATTTTCTGCCCCTGTAAGGGCTTGTATGGCCACTCTGTAATGTCACGCCCTGCCCCCACCCAGCCTCCTCCTGTCTTCCGGCTTCCTTCCCACGGTGGCAAGATGGCCGCCGCTGCTCCTTGAAGCATCGCAAAGGTGAAGGAACAAAAGGAAGAAGGCGGAAGCGGAAGAGACAAAGCGCCCCCCCTTAGGCCCTTCCTCTATCTCATTGGTCAGCACCAAGTCATATGGCCAACACCCAGCTGAAAGGGAGAAAGGGAAGTGGTCTTCATGTTTTCTCTCTCTCTGTTTTTAAATAGTTGGGCAGAGTACACTCAAAACCAAAATCCAGGTTCTGTTAGTCCTTAGAAAGGGAGGGTAGACGGGGGGTTGGCAACAGCAGTGTCTGCTGGGGCTAGAGAGGTTTCAGGGGCATTTTGTCCCTCCTTCTTTGTCTCTGGCGGGGTGGCAGGAAATGCAGAGAAGTGCGGCTTGGAGCTGAGCAAAACCATAGCAGGCCTCTAACTCCCTGCCCGCTGTGCACTTCGTTGTTCCGTTTCTCGCCTGCCAGAGTTGGGGCTCGTGTGCTAAGGCAAGGCCGCTGACTGTACCCCTTCCCGCTGCCACCCACTCTTCCCGTATTGCAAAAGGTAGCCCCCTGCTTCCTTCGGGTGCAATTAGAAAGGCTTCATTCTAAAACTTTTTTAAAAGCCATTTCAATCATCTTTAGGTGTACAGTTCAGTGCCATTAAGGGCCTTGACGACATGGTGCAACCCTCCCTGCGATCCCATTGTTTACTTTTCATTGCTAATCCGATGCTGGTTTTCTTAGGTGTGGTGTTCGGAGGTGGGGATTTGAAATAAGGGTAATGAAATTTTAATTCATTCAAAAATACAAAATATTTTTACTTTTCAAAGTGCTAACAGCTTGAAAGCACATGTATTTTCTACCCAGAAACATGTGGTTTCTTATCTGGATTATTCATCCCCCTCCAATAAATGCTACTCCATATTCCTTGCTTGCACAGAGAGCCAGCATGAGGACTGTGAGCTGTCCCATCTTTTATTCAAAGAGCATCAGTACCAATCCCCTTGGTTTGTACTCCAATTCTACAAATAAATTATGTCCTTTGTATGTTCCCGGGGCCATTTTGTGATTTGGGACAGATGAACACTCCTCTGGATTTCTAGTCGCTGTGAATTGGGTCAAAACCAGAAACAAGGAGGAGACATTTTGGGGAGGGAAGGCAGCCCCCAGCCCACAAACAACGTTCCACTCTTGGAAAGATTCCCACAGAGTTTCCCAGGCACAATATGGAGTCCGATAACTTCAGTAGACGGCGGAACTCTGGAGGGAGACAACTGGTGCAATTTCCATCTCTTGAAACATTTAAAATGTATCTGATCAAAGGAGGAGAAAATTAACCACAGTGTAGGAAGCTGGCAGGGGGACGGACAAGATGACCTAATTTGCCTTTCCCATTACTAATTTCAGTAGGAGTCTTCTCTGGGACTTGCACACTGAAATTCCAAAGCAAGAGCACCTCAGTGGGATTCTCATGGCTGTGAGAATGACAGTCAGGACTTGTGATTTCTGAAGCATCTGTTGTATCCTTGGGGATTTAGCGTGGAACTAAATTCTCCTCAGATAGCTACATTGGGCCCCATTCTTATCTACATAATAACTATGGAGAAATTTTCCCTTTGGGTTTCAAAGGATGTGAGTTTGGTCTATCAAAGTTGGGGCTATGCAATGAATTCATTACTCGCTGAAATAAAAATCAACACAGATATGTCTTTGCCTTAAGAAAAAAAACCACACCACTTAGTTGCTTTACCAACCTCTGGATTCAATTAATTTTTTAACATGGAAGTAAAGTTCCCTTTTATTTTTTTCTTCCTTTCAAGCCAGACATTTATTTTTAACAAGGGATGAAATCATCTGAGAACAAAACGGGACATCTGTTACTTTATATCTGTTTATTTTAAGTACTTAAATCTGAGTTTGATTTCACACAATTTTGACATTGTTGCTTCATTAATAATCCTTACGTAATTGCGACCTCAGAGGGCGCCCTGTGATTGCAGCATTCACTTCTCATTAGTGCGGAGTCTGATAGGAAAGCCAGAGTCGCTCTGGGATGGGAGAGACTTCCATGTTCAAAGCTGGTCTCAATGCTGACCTCAGCATCAGCAGGAAACCACCGCAGAAAGCACAAGGGGAAGGCCTCAAATGGGGCCCAGCTTCAATAGGCGATGACCTGAAGTCCACTGTTAACATTTGCACGGTCCCATTTTTTGAGAGTTGTTGGGTGGGCAACCTAGAGGCAGCAGTTGCTGCAAGAGAAGTATAAGATTGCATACACTTGCACACAATTAACCCATACACATGTGTGCACACCAGTGTGTTGGAGGAAAGAGACCATTTCACCCGTCTTTGAAAGGCAGCACAGGGTTGGTGAGACGACGAGGAGATGGGTCCAGAGGAATGGGCCAAGAGCTTCACGGAGAGGTGCCTCTGTGGCCACGGTGGGCCTGGCTGAAGGGGCAACCTAACAACTGTGGCTGAGGTCCAGGTGTGGGGCTCAGAGACGGGAGTTTGAAATGGGGGCAGTGGAATTTTTAATTGGTTCATTCAAATATTCAATGACCTCTATGCGAAGTATTGCATCTACATTGATCAATAGACTGTCCTTCTCCTTCTGAAGGTTACCAGATCCATGTGCTGTGGGAAGGAATGTGGGAGCTCATAACTGAGCTCAAGGGTGTCATAGAAGAATACTCAAAGAGGTAAAATGTAGGTTGAGATCCGAAGGATGAGAAGGAGCTGGATACAGGAAGAGGGAGGGAGAGAGAACTCAAGCCCATGGAAGAGAAGGAGATTGACTTATTAGAGGAATGGAAAGGTGGTGACTGTGGCTGGAGCACAGTGAGAAAAAGGGAGTGAAAAGAGGGAGAAGAGAGAAGGTGGAGAAGACGATAGGAATCATGCCTGGTCTCATAGGCCGAGGGGAGGTGCTTGGATTTAACTGTATGCGTAAGGGAAATTATACATACAGAGTTTTAAGCAAGTGAGTGATATGATGTGGCTTATGTGAGCAGAAGGGGAGAGATTAATTTCATAAGGTGTTGTCATGGTCCAGAAAGAAGGCAGTGGAGGAAGTGGGAAGTGAGTGGATTAGGGAAATCTTTAGGGAACACTGATGGATGGGATATGGGAGTGAAGAAGGAGGAGGGGTCAGGACTATCCTGGGAGTTCCTGGCTCAAGTACCTGGGTGAACAGCCATGCTATTTACGGAGATGGGAAATGTGGGCTGGAACTGGGGCAGGGAACCAGCTTGTTAGGGTAGGGTTGGGATGGGGACTCAACCATCCCATCTGGGATATCTAGCTTTGAGATATCAAGCTGGCACTTGAGTATTTGAGTCTGATGTTTTCATAGGGGTGGTCTGGCTTGAAAGTATAAATATAGAGTTATTGGCAAGTAGATGGTTTTTAAACCAAGACAATGACTGATGTTAACAAGATTTTGAATAAAAATAGGTAAGTGTTGTGCTGGCTAGAGGTTCTCCATGGAGGAGGGAAAGGTGCTTATATTTACTTATATTTAATATTTAATATTTTAATATTTAATATTTAGGGGAATATTTTAAAGTAAATGATAGACATGATATTTTACCCCTGAGTTTTTCAGTCTTTGGAGAAAATCAGGACCTCCCCTACTTAAGCACAATCCCAGGAAATGACATTAATGGTCCTCGACTCAGTGCCAGGCTCTTGCCTCATGCCAGCACTGTCCGTTTATATTTTCCTCTTAATCCTCATTATGGCTTTTTTAATAAGATGTGATCGGCCCATCCTACCAATGAAGACATTGCAGCTCAGCAAGGGTTAGTAATCACCCCAGACCAGATATCTAGAAACTTGTGAAGCCAAGACCCAAACCTAAGTATGACAGACTCAAAGCTTTCCCCCATCCCTTCTTAGCTGCACACAGATACCTGGAAACCCATCTTTATGGAAGGCATATGATTCTTCTACCTTCCCTTGGCCTCTGTTTCTCAGAGAACAGTCCTCCCTTCTAAGCATTTGATCCCATGATTCCCATTCTTTGCTGAGGTCAGGGGACTATGTGCTTTGGCCAGGCTGCAGTAGACCATTCCCTAAAGACATTAGATCCAGGAGGAATCTGACTACAGCCTTTCAACCCAATTATCATAGATTTGAAAAGCCAACTTTCATTCTGGCCTTGGTTTCCTCCACCATGCATGGGCTGAGGACTATGCTGATCCCCTGGAATCGGGCAAACTAGTAGTAGCCGAATGAGGGACATAATGGTAGTGACCATTCTTCTTTCTGTGGTCACATCAGTGGCTCATGGTCCCAAGGCATATCTCCAGAAGACAGCCTGGGGTTGTGTTCCTGGGCACCCTACCCCCAGCTTCTTGCAAACCATGACCAGGGAAACTATGGGGTGGGGACAGTTAGCTCAGATATATGCCTGTTCTACTTTCCCCAGGAAGGGTGTGTTCTTGGCCCATTCCTGCCATCATCCTTATTGTAGATGATGCAGAATTTAGATGTAGAGGGGTCTCTATCATTCAGAGTAGGGATATGTATACCCAAGGCCTCACGGTGGCCTCCCCTTCACTCCCCAACCCCTAATCTGCTTTATTTTTATTTATAACATTTATCATCATCTGCTGTAAATGCATTTGTTGAATAATGATTGAAGCAATCAATCATATAGTGTCCCAGACATCTGAATGTTAACCCAGTGAGTTCAAAATAGTCCATAACAGACTTCTGTCCACTCTCCTCTACAAAGCTCTGAAATACTTTCTTTCCCACATATCTCAGTAAACAAAAAGAAGAGAATGATGAAAGGAAGAAAAACAAAAAGGAAGAAAGAAGGGGAGAAAAAAGGAAAAGGAAAGAAGGGAGGGAGGAAGGGAGAGGGAGGGAGAGGAAGGGAAGAAGGGAGGGAGGGAGGGAGGGAGGAAGGAAGGAAGGGAGGGAGGAAGGAAGGAAAGAGAAAGGAAGGGAGAGAGTAAGGAAGGGGAGAGCGAATACAGAAAACGCGGGAACACACTAGAGGGAGCCATGATCCGAGCAAAATGGAGACCCTGGGCTGGTTTCTAAGACCTCCAGGTGGGGCATGGGAAAGTTGCATTCCTCCAAAGCCAGAAACCTCCAGGAACCATAGCTTTCCATCATCACGTTATTCCAGGCTGGCTTAGAGGTCTGGGGAGGACATTCAGGCACTCTGAAATACAGCGATAATCAAGAGAAAGAGGGAGTCTTAAATTGAGGATGGAGAGCAATATTCTCAGGTTAATGGAAGCACTAGCAATATTAAATGAAATTGCTCTACCACTTCTTCATAAGACGACACTGGGGAGCCGGCTCTTTGCATAAGCAGGGAGGGTCCTGGGATTTAGTGGGAGGGCGGAGGAGTTGGGGAATCAGTCATGCAGCAACCATTACAGTTCATGGGAGCCCGACTCACAACCCCTCAGCGCACCTGCTGCATATTTACTCAGCCCCACGCAGGAGCCAGGCAAATTTGGGCAGGATTTCAAGGGAGCCTGGAGCCAGGGGAGCCTGCTTTAGTCCAATTAAATGAAGCAGTATCAGGTGGAAAGTAATTCTGAGTATTCACCATTATAGGGAGTTTTGTGTTTAAGCCTCTCTGTGGACCTTCTTTTAATGAAGAACTAAACTGCGGGGTCTGGAGGTGGGCAGGAGGAATTTCTCCAACTCACAGAGCTGAATCTGGCCCCGGAGAAGGCAGACGAGGGCCTGGAGAGGCTCCCAAGGGCAGCATCCTCCAGGTCCCCTTGCACTCCCACCCGTGCCCTGGGTCCCCTCTGTGGGTGTCACTTGTGCTTGATAAAGATGCTGGGGAGACCTCACCAGGCCTTGGGGATGCAAAGAACCTGTATATGAGTAATCGCAGGTGGATCTAGTGCCCTGAAATCTTTGGGGGTCTTCTTTCTGCTTCCTGCCTTCTTTCTTTCTTTCTTCCCCTGCGTTGGTCTTTGGAGGCAGCGGAAGCCACAGGAGGGAAGATGAACTAATAGGGTTGCAGAGAATCAAGAGTCTTATGTAACAGCGTTAGGGAAAAACAAGCCCACTAAGGTAGGTAATAAATGAAAGAGGAGGAGGTATGATTCATGAGTTCCAACAACATAGAGAGGATGTCGCTTTTAAACTGTAGAAGCTACTGATTGGAAAATTCCCTCTATCGGTAGACATTTACAGAGGACTTGAAGGAAACCAAAAGCTGTGCTCCATCAAGGGGCCCAGACCAGGGACAGAGGCCATAGAGGGAAACACAAAACAGGGCTGGGACCCTCTAGCGACTCTTGATGGCAGTGCCCTGAAAATATTTGTCAAGTCGAAGAGATAGATCATAAATGCATGAAATGAAACAACTGGGCATAATTGGACACCATAAACAACATAGACCCTCCATCCAGGCCCTAATTCTTCCTTTCCCGCCACAGTCCTCTGGGTATATTGGAGCGTGCTGCCATGCTTAACTGTCCTCATGACTCTCCAGCCCCAGCCACCAAGCATAGCAAGAGCAGAAGCCCCTAGGGACAGGTGGGGTGTTGGTCTGCCTCTTATTTCAACATGTACCAGTGATTCTAAAACATGCCAGTGATAACATTGGTCTTCTCCCCCTTAACCCTCTCACCCCGTCACCCCAGATTCTTTCACTGGTCTAAGGCAAAGAATTGTGGCAGTCACTGTTGGGATTTGATTATATATTTCTATTGTATGTATCATATATAGACGCATGCGCACATTGGCACATTTTCATTGAATAAATATTGTATTTGATGTAGAAGTTACTGCAGAAATCCTCGGCCACAGGGTCTCATTCTTGTTCCTTTCGGGAGGAAATTCTAGCAGGCAGGGATTGTTTGAGTTCACCCTGGCTACAGTTGATGTCTTCAGCTCCTGTGATGAAACGTACGCCTACATTTCAACATTGGATGAAAAACACCAGTCCTTGTACCTGACGTAAGGATGGAACAAGGAGAGGTGGGGTACACGACTGTTATTTTATATGACCTCTTAGAGTTTCTGTTTTAAAAATCCAAGACAGAGAGGGGCGCCCGGGTGGCTCTTCTGGTTAAGTGTCTTCCTTCCCCTCAGGTCATGATCCCAGGGTCCTCAGTTCGAGTCCCGCATCCCACATCGGGCTCTCTGCTCAGCAGGGAGCCTGCTTCTCCCTTTCCCTCTGCCACTTCCCGTGCTTGTGCTCTGTCTCTCTCAAATAAGTAAATAGGATCTTAAAAAAAAAAAAAAATCCGAGACAGTGAAACAGGGTACAGACTGTGAGGTGTCATATTTTTCTTGAATATGTGGTAATTTTAGTGCACGTCTGAAATATTTTGCTGACTTTGACTATCTTTAACACTCAGAGTTCTTCCTTTGAAATGGCTAACTTTTAGTTTTAAAACTGAATGCCAAATAGAGGTAACCATTATTGAATACGACAGCTAATTCCTAAAAATAAATGTCATGGCACAGGGGAGCATTGCTAACAAATGTCCCTGCTCTGTATGCAGAGTACACCAGGGATGGCATGGCTTTCCAGAGATTCTATAACCTTCCCTGAAAGTATTAGGGTCTTTACTCATGACGTGGGTGTTGCGTGGGTGAGTAGTTTCCTTGTTCTCATACGAAGACAATTCGGGTCCTTCCCTAATCCCACCCTGTCTCTACCTTTCTTCTTCTTGTTACCAGACATGTTCTATTCTGAACCCCTTTCTAGTTTCCTTCTCCCATATTGTCACAAAAAGAATCTGGGAAAACAGAACAGACCACTTCACTTTTTTCCCCCCTTTTAAGTCTGCTACTTGTTTTATCATCTTTCTGTTTACAGGTTTCTCTCTGGCTCTGCCTTAGCTCTGTGATATCTACAAAGAAAGGCAACCTAGGAAACGGTGCCCACGGAAAGAGTACAGATCAGTAGAATTGAAAGAATTGCCCTCCCCATGCCCGAATTCGAAAACTGATCAGAACAATGGCTTAAGAAGTCCACCTATTAAAGGACTGAAAAATATGAATCACAATCAGGGAATTTATCAGAAGTATCAAAAGAAGACATGTGGGACCGATTTCCAAAATAGGAAAGGATTATTTCTCTGGAAATAATCCAGGGAAAACATACAAGTGGGACTTTCAACATTTTGCAAGAAAATGGAACAACTCTTAGGGGAGAAAGCCTCCATAAGCAATAAAACAGGACTTCGAGAAGTTAATGTAGTGTGTTTGTGAAAAACTGAACTTGCCAAATAAACGGTATCTTCTAACATTTCGGCTTCAGGATTAGCAAATGAGGTGACGTCAAGCACTTTGCTCCTATCCACATTTTGGTGATGGATTTGTTTTGTTTGTTTTGTTTTAAGGATTTTATTTATTTATTTGAGAGAGAGAGCATGGTGAGGGGGAGGGTCAGTGGGAGAAGCAGACTCCCGGTGGAGCAGGGAGCCCTACTCGGGACTCGATCCCAGGTCTCCAGGATCATGACCTGAGCTAAAAGCAGTTGCTTGAGCCATTGAGCCACCCAGGCTTTGTGTTGTTGATCTGAAAACTAGAAAAGGATTTGCAGTGATAGGAGTTGGAAAGTCACTAAAAGGACTCACGAGTGGGTGGCTCTGCCTCAGACCTGGATGGGAAGTTTCCAGCAAAGTGCCAAGAGGCTCTCTCTCTGGCCAGGCTTGTCTCAATGACGTTCTGGAAAGGGAATTAAGTAGCATATCACTGGAGGGAGGGGCCACGTTTAAGAGCAGCCTGTGTGCTAGAGACTGGAGAAAATGAGCAGAATTCTGCCACCGACGCGAGCCACGCTCTGCCACCTAGGCGCTCGAGAATGTGAACTCAACGGGCACTGACATCAGCGAGTAGTTGCTGGGCTGAGGGAGCAGCCTCTCCGAGTGCAGCTGGCCAGCTACCATCCTCTCAGGCACCAACAAAGAGCCTCCCACGACAGAAAAGGCTGGCAAAAACCTGGAGATTGTTAAAGCAGAAAAAGAGAACCCTTAGGATAACGCAAGTGTCTTCTTCATAGGTCTGCACGGCTCACCTACAGAAGAGGGGCTGTTATGGGTGGAATTGTGTCCCTCTTCCCATTCAGATGTCAAAGCCCTAACCCCCCATTACCTTAGAATATGACCTGATCTGGAAATAGTGTTGTTGAGATGTGATTAGGTAAGATGAGCTGGAGTAGAGTGGGTCCTTCATCCAATATGACCAACTGACGTCCTTAGAACAAGACTTTGCACACAGGTGGAACACCAGGGGACCGTGACGTCAAAGATCTATAAGCCAAGGAATGTCAGTGATTGCCAGTGAATCACTAAAAGCTAAGAGAAGGGGATGGAACGGATTTTCTCTCACAGCTTCCCAAGGAGCCCAGGCTGCTGATCCTTTGACTTTGGACTTCTAGTCTCCAGAACTGTGAGATATCAATTTCTATTGTTTATACCACCCATTTGTGGCAACCCCAGGAAACTGACAAAGGGAATAAAGTCATTCAGCGATAGACATGACTCTTGCTGGCGAGTGGCTCGGCGTGTCAGGCAGGCAGACTCAACATAAAGGAGGGGAAGGGAGATCTTTGTAACAACTGAGACTTCGCAAGAGCGGCTGAGGTGCCTTTGGTGAGGGAAAGCACTTTCTGGCATCAAGGGTGTTTTAAGTGGAGATTGGATACGCACCTGTTGGGGATGTTGTAGGGGTCAATCCCTGCCTTGGGAGCAAGGTGCGGATGGGTCATCTCCAAGGTCTTTTCCACTTGTAAACTTCTAACTCTGACTCTAAAAGTAGTCAGTGACAATAGAAAATTAACTTAAGAGTTAAAAGTGGGATTTGTTGTGTTCTGAGAAAGGACAGATTTCAAATATAGAATCAGTAAAGGGGCGCCTGGGTGGTAGAGTCACTTAGGCATCCAACTCTTGGTTTCAGCTCAGGTTGTGATCTCAGGGTTGCGAGATCGATCCCTGAGTCAGGCTCTTCTCAGCAGCTCACCGTCAGACTGAGATTAGCGTGCTCCCTCTCTCAATCTCTCTCTCTCCCTCTGCCCCTCCAGCTTGTGCTCTCTCTCTCTTGCTTGCTCTCTCTCTAAAATAAATAAATCTAAAAAAAAAAAAGAAAGAAAAAAACCCAGGACCAGTAAAATATAATTGAACATAAGAAAAAAGGCAGGTATCAACAAGGGGGATATTTCAAGGTATTTTCAGTGGGCAGGAGGTACATGAATAATGACGAAGCAGAAAATAAAGGGACATATTCAAGTCATATTAAAGATGTGCTTGTATGATGGGGCTGCAGATGAAGGTGGTTTAAGATGCGCATGTCCTATAGGGATTAGAAGCATAGTGTCAAGTCAGGCGGGCTCCTGTTCACTCAACAGCTTTGTGGCCTTGGCCCATTGCTTAGCTTCTCTGAGGAAGCATTTCCTCATCTGCCGAGTAGGACTTTTATCACCTGGTTCCCAGCGTCAGAAGGATGATGTGAGATAATTAATGAAAAGTAGGTGGTGCCTGCTAAGAATGCAATACGGGATTGTGATTCTTATTGTGAAATTATCTGCCCTAGCGCCCAGACAGAAGGCTGATGCAGCACATGTACGCACACACAGAACAACGATGACAGAAATCAAAGGTTTTTTTTTTTTTAAAGATTTACTTATTTTGAAAGAGAGAGAGAGAGAGAGAGAGAGAGCGAGCATGAGTGGGGGGAAGGGCAAAAGGAGAGGGAGAGACTCTCAAGCAGACTCCCAGCTGAGTGTGGAGCCCGATGTGGGGCTCGATTCCACACGGTGAGATCACGACCTGAGCTGAAATCAAGAGTCAGATGCTTACCTGACTGAGACACCCAGGCGCCCCCAGAAATCACAGGTTGGTTTTTTTTTTTTTTTTAAGATTTTATTTATTTATTTGACAGAGAGAAACACAGTGAGAGAAGGAACGCAAGCAGGGGGAGTGAGAGAGGGAGAAGCAGGCTTCCCACAGAGCAGGATGCCTGATACGGGTCTCAATCCTGGGATTCCAGGTTCATGACCTGAGCTGAAGGTAGATGCTTAATGACTGAGCCACCCAGGCGCCTCCAGAAATCAGTTTTAAAGGAAAACTTGTCATTAGATTTTATGACTTCAGTATCGATCTTCCCTATTCAGTGTGAAAGTTTCCCTTACTAACATTAAATTTAAGTGAGATCATTGGGAATCCGGGTATGCCCCCTCATTCCACATACACTCAGGTGGAAGGGTGGGCAAGTCTTCGTGGGTGACCAGGTCCTCTGAAAGCATTAAGGGCTGGCCAGGGTTAGAGTCCCTGGCCTGCTGTGTTGCCTCGGATGTGTCAAACGGGCCTAGCTTCAGCTACCTCATCAGTTTGGTGGGATGGGCAGATGGGGCCAGGCTTGGGAAAAGCGTCCAGGAGAGGACGGTGTCAACACGGAGCAGGTCAGCATCGCACATGTTCCAGGCTTTGGGACGGGGACCGGCGGGTGGGTGGGGGTGGGGAACACTTATCTGCACCCCCCCGGGCTAAGTGCCCGAATGCCAGGGCAAATATTGGTCCTGATAGGGCCAGTCAAAATGAGGAGTAACATGTGAAGTTAAGGTAGATGAGGCTTTAAGGAAAGGAAAAACTCTGTTCAGCAGGATCTTTGAGCTAATGAAGTGGTCTCTAAGGACACCGCACGTCACAGCCCTCCGCTGGAACTAACACCAAACCAGCCCTGCCTGCGGAGGGGGGCGGAGTCTGTGCTTCCCCCCTTCCTGGTCTCCACAGCTTCTCTGTCCTCTTTTAACTCCGGGCTTTTCCCAAGGACCTTCCTTGATCTGAGTTGCTTCTTCACCAAGGCTCGATCCGTTGCTGGGGTTCGAGCCTGCCGAAGGCGAGTAGTGTCTGGTGAGAGGACGGCCTTAAGAGGCGCCCGCTGCCTCCCTCCGTGGCCCGCCCCCGCTGCCTCCCTGCCCCCCCACGTTGGCGGCGGCCCCCGCAGCTCTGCAGACTCTGGAGCCAGGGTGTCAGCCTGCTCATTAGGCATGCTCTGGGCTGTCTGGTGTCAGAGCTGGCCTGCGCATCAGAATGCGGCGCATGCCTCAGGCTCCTGGGAAGCCGCACATTCCGCATGAAATATGGAGACAACAGCCAGCCCTGGGGAGACCTGGGGGGAGTTCAGTGAAACAGCAGCAGAGGTGGCTGGCAGGGGAGGGGAGGGTGTGCAGGGTCCGGGAGAAGATGTGGGCGCACAGCACGGATTGTAAAGCACCCTTTTGGGAGGTGGGGGAGATCTACGGTCTTTGTATCCTCGGGGCTGTTCCCGACGCGTGTGCCCCAGTTCCATTCTTCCTGCAGATGCTCGTGGTCTCTCCGGGATTCTGATTCTTTGCCCTTTTTGAGATAAGCAGTCGTCCCCCACCCCCTGCTGTGCTCATCACCGACCCTTGGACCCTTGAGCTTCTCTTTTGAGACGACCTGAAATCATAAGAGCAGTCCATGTGGATTTCAGACTACCTGCCAGTAAGAAGCCTAATAAAAGTAATGATGGTCCAGCAGGCCCTGGGGGCGCTTGTCACACACCACCGTGGGCCTGCAGAGGTTAAGCATGCTTAGCAAGCTGTGGCCTCAGACGGCTGAACGGCCTGCTAGAAAAGCCCGTGCTCACCTCTCTCCCCAGTCCCCCAGCTTCCAGCCGAGGGTCTCGCTGGGGATTCTGGGCGGCCATTCCTGAGATGAAAACCATTCCTCTACACCATTGGCACGAACAGCCCGCCATGCCTCTTGGACAAGGTATTGTGTAATGCCCTTGGACATCTCCCTCAGAAGCTTCCCCACCATAGTGAGGTCTATTTGCATGCAGGCCCCACCCCTAGATAGTTTGTCCATGAAGTGGAGACTCTATACTTCTTGTTATCGTCTATCTGGGGATAGGCACGTAGAAGTACTCGAACTGTATGTAGACTTCCTTCCTACCCATCAACACCTCCAGGAGGCACTCTTGGCCGTGAGGCCGTCTTGCTATTTGGAACATGGGGACCTGTATGCTTAGCTCAGGTGTAGGACCTTTAGCACACATCATTGTATTGGTGATTTTCTGTTAATTTTGCCAAGGAGTTGCCAGGACTCTGTCTTTGTTTGGTTCTTGACTGGGAGTAGCAAGAGGCCATGGGATTCAGCCAAAATGCTGGCTTATTGCAAAACTTGTCAGGTGCCCAGGACAGGGCATTTTCTGTCCCACTCGCTGCTGTGTCCCCGGTGGCTCGAACAGTGCTGGCCACATGCAGAGTAGGTACCCCACGGACATTTGGGCCAACGACCACGAAGCAAGTGTGGCACCGAATTATCCTCTAGCCAGTGACAGGTTCGGAGCTGAGCCTTCCCTGGCTTTGACTTACAGAGGCTGAGAGAATTTCTCTCTGCCGGGGTTAGTAAACCAGGAGCCGCAAGTTAGTCATGAGAAGGGGAGAATTCGGCTATCTGACAAAATGAAAGAGAGAGAGAGAGAGAGAGAGCAAGCTAGCTCTCAGTCCTCGCTGAGGACCTAACCCAGAGTGTCTTGGTTCTATCAACCGGTGAATTCCTTATTTATTTATTTCCCTCAGGTAATATTAGAAGAGGGTTTCTGGCACCTAAAACCAAAAGCAGTCTGACTGATACACTTGTTCATACTCTCTCTGTCTCCTTTCAAAGCTATTCATTAACTCCTTGCTAACAGTTGACTCTTTAACATTATACACACATGCATCTTCAAAATGTTTCTTTTTATATATCAGTCCTCTTGTCCATCGCTTTTGCTTGTTTTAGCAGAACTGTGTTTAAGCCACACACTCAGGGCAGCTGTATCATTCCCACATGAAGACTCTAGATGGAGAGAATTCTTCGATCCCCGTGGACTTCACAGTTCCTACTGGTGACAGGTCCTTGGGTCCCTAGAATGCACAGAGCCCTCATGATGGCTCACCCTCACTCTGCACCGGAACTCGCACTCAGCTCCCCTAGGATAGCACGCACGTGCTTGTACCTGGTCTCCCAGGAATCTGTCTCCCAGCTAGACTGGAAATGGGCAATTTTCAAAAAACCAAGAAGGGGTATCCGCTGATACCTACTCTGTGGTCAAAATCGCCCATGGCACTGCCCACCTCGGTGGGGCAAATAACTTCCTCACCCACAGCTGCAGATACTAGCTCCGTCTGTCTGACCTGGGCGTCTGTGGTTTGCTTCCTTCCGCTGAGTTGCCTCTGGGGCCGTGTTCTGATATGCTCTGTACGGCCCTGAGCGCTTAGCCCCATGCTGGCCACGCAGGGAGTCCAACAATGACCACGTTTACCACCTTTTCCTACTAAGCTAATGAGCAGGGAATGTTAGACCACCCCCTCCATGGGGGGAGAGAATGGCTTGATATGGGGGTGCACGGGAACAAGAGAACTTCAGAGTCTCATTTCCTTCCTCCGCGGCCCACCCAGCCTCTGGGATGCAGAGCCCCGCCCCGGGAAGGCATTCTGTTCCCCCGCCGGCTGGGTGTCAGCCTCTGACCCACCTCCTTGCTGGTCTGCAGGTGCAGGGAAAGGGGCTGCGGCCATCCCCAGCCCCCAGCAGAAGGGTGGAAAGTGCCGCACTGTGCCCGGGTGTGTATGTGTGGTCCTTGGAGCCAGGGCCGGGCGGGGGCCAATCTACAAAACAACATTAAGAGACCGAAACATTTTCCACTGAGAAACAGAATTACTGCCCGTGGAATTCTTACCCAGCACGAGAAGGGAGGGCAGCCCCTCCTTTTCATTAGTTAAACAAAGAGGGTTATTTTTCAAATGAAAACTTTCAGTGTGGAAAACAAGCTAATTCCCGGGGCTTTTCAAGAAGCGAGATGCTCAGTGCTCCAAGAAACATGTCCGTGAGGACAGGCAGATGCAAAGGGCAACCCAGGTACCTGATCAAACGGAGCGCTGCCCTGGCCGGTGGGGGGCCCAGGCCTCAGCTTCAGGGTCCTTGGAACCATCCCAGGTAGGAAAAGCCAACAGAGGAAAGGCCCACAGCCTCAGATTCCCCCCGCCCCCAAAAAGCTAAAAATAAAAATATTTCCTATATGTCCATTAAATGATGCTCTTTCTTCCTCCAGGTCAATGAACTCCCTCTGGTTGGAAAATAATCTGCAAACTCCAGGCCTGCCTGGTTCCACAGGGCATGTGTAGCTTTATTGAATGCCTTTAGATTTCTCTTGAGCACAGACTGGCTTCCACTCACAGCCCGGTGGGGTAATATCACGGCTTTCTCTCGGGGTGTCCTCTTCGTGAAAGCTCCTGGGTACTTGCATTTGTTTAAGGGCAGGTAAGAATGCAGAGGTGGACTGCCAGGGTTCAAAGGAGCCTGTAAGTAAGTTACTGTAACCTGTAAGTAAGTTACTTGTAATTAAAGGGACATGGTGTATGATGGTAGGACTAAGCTTTTTTTTAAAAATTAATTAATTTATTCATTTATTTTCTGTGTTCCAAGATTCATTGTTTATGCCCCACACCCAGTGCTCTATGCAACACGTGCCCACAGTGCCCACCACCAGGCTCAGGTTTAAGCTTTTTAAATGAACAAATATCATTGTTTGAGGTATCTACTTTTCCCATCTCACTTGCGGAGAGTGTTGTTTAAAAAAATACAAGCAAGAAAAAAAAATACAAGCAGTCACAAAATAGCTGCTCTTCAGAGCGGAGCTTCCTTCTCAAATCAGCCTGTGAATGTTTTGGGGAGCGTCGTATTTAACTTGGCTGGCCCCTGGTTTTGCCGTGAGTAATATGTTGGGCTTCATTTCAGACACCACACGGCCAAGATCACTGGATACTTGAGCTTCCCTGAACTGAGTTGATACAGCTGCTCTGCCCCTGGTCACTGGTGAGTTGTCCCTGTGGCCTCCAAGAGATCTTGCCACGGACAGGTCAAGGTTTAGGTGCCATCCGAAATGCTCGGGGATGAGAGCTCCCACAGAGAGGGTGCCCAAGTGAGAGAAGACCCAAGAGCCCCAGGGAGCACTCCTGGGGAGTGAGAGAAACCTGGGACAGAAAGGGGATGGCCAGAGGTGGGTCATGGAGGATGGGGGAGAGCAGAGCCATGTGGAGAATCCTCGCTCCCATGAAGGGGCCACCGGAGGTGAGAAGAAGCCAACCGGATGTGAAGGTGCCCCCTGATGAAAAGAGGGAACCAACGCTCCGTGTGCCAGGAGTTCTGAGACCAGTTAGAGCAAATGATGGATGCGTGTTTTAAAAAGTATTGAGTGGGGCTCTCTTTTAAACACGCTCTTCATTTCAAATGGAACTGAATAGACTAAATTTAATTTAGACCTTTTTTTGCCGAGGAACATAGCTCCGGCATGAAACAAGGTCTGCCCACGGCCACGCGAGAACATACTCTGTCCGACCACAATGCTGGTGGACAAATAGCGCAGATGGTTAACTTTGAGGCCAGTCTAACCTCAGTGACGGGCGGGCCTGTAACAGTTGGAAGGAGCTAATGACTATTTAGTGTTTTCTTTCCAGGCTAGCAAACGTCTCTGACTGTTGGGGTAGCAAGACCCTTACCTTAAAAGGTTTGGACTGATGATCTGGGCCTAATAAAAGCCCCTTCCCAAGTCTGTAGGGAAACCCAGGCATTTCAAATGTGAGAGATAATGACGATGTTCTAGAAGCCGTATGATTATGAGTATCCATTATAAATGTTAAAATGCTCATTGCAATTAATCAGACCAGCCGTCATAGTCTCTCGACCTTATAACTAAACACGGGTAGATTCATCTTCCTCCCCATGTGCTTTTGGAAGACAAACTTGCATCGACCTACAAATTTCCCCCTTTGACCTCTATCTCCTGAAGATAGGCAGGTGATGGGAGGAAGGTTTGAGCATTATATGAAGATGGGGAGTTGTGATGCTCTTGCAAGTTCTAGAACTTGAGGTCTGCGGGATCCCTGGACGAGGCACTCAGGCTGCTCGCCTGATTACTTCAACACTGACTGTCACAATCCATTTATGTCTGCACATGCAATCCATGGGGAGAAATTGCTTGACCCCTCCATGCCGTCTCCATTGAGCTCCTTCCTTTATGCTCTCTCCTAACTCCTTCTTTTGTCTCAAGCACAAATCATGGTTTTTAATTATTTCTTTATATTTATTTGATGTTTAGCTTTTCTATTGCTCAGAAGCTTAACAGGAGAGGGATCATGCCTGTTTTGTTCACGGCCATAAGAGGGTGCTTGGCAAATGTGGGCAGTAAGTAATTGTCCAATGAGAGACCGTGTCAATTGCACAGCTTGGAAAAGCATACCCATTAGAACAAAGCTCTCTCTTCTCTCCGCATTGACACTAAGCATTCATGGTCTTGGTGATTTCCCACATGCCACATCCGGGAGCTTTCTCAGTCCTTGCCACTCACCTGCTCTGTGGAAGCTTGAGACATGAGCTCACCAGGACTGAAAGCCCTGCTTCTCGGCTTCCATGGCTCCATGCTCTGCTTTCTCTGGTACCGTCGGTCACCCTCTCTCTTAGTTCCTAAGAGGACCTGCTAGTCCGTGACCCTGAACCCAGCCTGGTCCTCGCCTCCTGCTCCCTCCCTTGATGACTCACTCAGTCTTGGCTTCAGCCTTCAGCTTCATGCTAATACCCATAAAGTCTAATTCCTAAACCCTGAAATGCTTTCTCCTGCGCTTTGTGCTTTTATTTTCCTTTGTTTTTCAGGAAACATCACCATCCTCCCAGTCACCACACTGGAAAACTTGGGAATCTTTGCTCAGCATTGTTCCTCGTGTTTACCAAATATTTAAGGTCACAAAATACGGCAAATTTCCACTGTCCTCTCATGGTATAGGATTCAAGTCTCTTGTTGGTATCGGCCATCCCATCTTTCGGGCGTCTCACTTTCCCTGATTCTCTGCTGTCCTTTATCCAAATGATTATTTCCAACTTTCCCTTTTGCCAACAGTGCCTTCTCTTCTCTGCCCAAATTCTCCTTTTATAAGTCTCTCTTGGCCTTTCCAATCATGATGTTTCCTCCTTTAAACCATCACTCACTGTATACCTTTCAGGTGACATTCTCCTAATTCTTTATTTATAATGGGATTCTGTGTATTTGTCCATATCCTTTAGAGAAAGACTATTAAATAAATTCCTGAAGACTGAACTAGATAAATTAGATAAAAAGAGGGCTTGCATAGATTACCAATACAAACTGTGCAGACATTAAAAAATATTAAGAGGATATTACGAATAATTTTATGTTAATGAATTTGAAAATGTAGGTGAACACATTCTAGAAAGATGCAACAAGACCAATGTGAGAAGAAATAGATTATTTTAATATTCATATATTTATTAAAGAAATTAAATCCATAATTTAAAATTCCCCACAAGGAAATCTTAAAGCCTAGATGGTTTGAGTGGAAAATTCTTTCAAACACCTGAGGAAAATATGAGTGTTACACAAACTCTTCCAGGGAATAGAAAAAAGAGGAAACACTTTTCTACTCATTTTATGAGGCCAGAATAACCTTGATACAGAAACTTGTCAAGGACATTATAGAAGAAGAACATAGATATAAAATTCCTAAGCAAAACCTTAGCAAAAAGATGTATTAAAATAATCAAATATTGTGACAAAACAAAGTTTTTTCCAGAAATGCAAGTTTGGTTTAATACTTAAAAATTAATCAGTATAATTCCCCCCCAGTTACAGGATAAAGAAAAAAAACATGATGACCATCTCAATAGGTGAATAAAAAAGCATTTGATACAACTTACTACTTGTTCATGATTAAAAAGATAACTCTTATCAAATTAGAACTAGAAGGGAACTTCTTAATGTTTAAAGGATAGTCTAACAAACCTCTACTTAATCAGCTTCTCTCTGAGATCAGGAACAAGACAAGAATTCACTCTCATCATTTTTATCCACCATTGTGTTGAAATTTCTAGCTAGAATAATTAGATAAGAAAAAGAAATTTAAAAACATAAGGATTAGAAAATATATAAACCTGATGTTGTTTGTGGATGTGATTGCATAGATGGAATGTGTGGGTAAATAATTACAGCAAATAATTACATTTAGCTAGACTAACAAATATAAGGTTGACATAGAAACAAATCAATTGCATTTTCGTATACTTACGATAAATATTAGCAAAGAATAAAGTTGATACCATTTACAATAGCATTTTAAAAATCAAGTACCTTTATGGGAATAAATTTAGCAAAATATGCACCTGACTTATGGGTAAAAATGCAAAACACTACAGAGAATAGTTTTGGAAGATTTAAATAAATGAAAGGATATATCATGTAAATTGGATTTGAAGACTCAGTCTTGATAAAATCATCAACGCCCTCTAAATTGGCCTGTTGCTTCAGTGCAAAATCAGTAAAAATCCCAGCAGGTTTTCTCCCTCCATCCCTTCCTTCCTCTCTTCCTTTCTTCTTCCCTTCCTTCCTCCCTTTTTTTCTTCTAAAAATTAATAAGACAATTTTAAAACTTACATGGAAATAGAAAGGTGAAAAAGTATTCAGGAAAAGGGCACCTGCATGGCTCAGTCACTTAAGTGTCCAACTCATGGTTTTGGCATAGATCGTGATCTCAGGGTCGTGGAATTGAGCCCCACTTCATGCTCCATGCGGGACATGGAACTTGCTTAGGATTTTCTCTCTCTTCTCCTGCCCCTCCCTGCCACTCACGCTCTTTCTCTCCAAAACAAACAAATAAAGAAATAAAATAATCAAGATAAAATTAGAGAAGTTGGAAGGATTTGTATTCCTAAATAACAAACCTTATTATAAAACAACAGTAATTAAGGGGCGCCTGGGTGTCATTGGGAGTCTGCCTTTGGCTCAGGTCATGATGACAGAGTCCTGGGTTCGAGCCCTGCATCGGGCTCCCTGCTCAGCGGGAAGCCTGCTTCTCCCTCTCTCCCTCCCCCTGCTTGTGTTCCCCCTCTAGCTGTGTTTCTCTCTGTCAAATAAATACATAAAATCTTTTTTTAAAAAAGGCTACAGAAATTAAGACTGTGTGAAATTGGTGTAAACAGAGACAAATACACCCATGGAATAGAGTTGAGAATCTAAAATCAGAGCTGCATATAAGTCACGTGACTTATAACGAAAGTATCATTGTAATGCAGCGCGTGAAGAATCGTCTCTTAAATAAATGGTTGGGTTAATTGGATTCCCAAGAGAAAAATATTCCTTTTACTCGTGTCTCACACCATATACAAAAGTCAATTACAGATGAATCATAGACTGAAGTGTGGAGCTTAAACAATAAAAATGGAACACTTGAGAATATCTTCATCACCTTGGTGTGGGTCAATTTAAATGACCTAAAATTCATTAGCCATAAAACAAAAGATTGATAAATTGGTCTTATTAAAATTCAGAATTTTTGCTATGGAAAAAGGGAAGAAAAACAAATAAACCCGTGCCATTACGAGAACTGAAAGGCACGTCATAGAATGGGAGAAGTTATTTCCAAAAATATATCAAAGGACTTGTATCCAGAATATGTAAAGATTTCTTCTACTAAAACAACAAAAACAAGATATACAGTTCATTAAAAATGGAAGAAATCATTAAAAAACCACTTTACAAAAAATATATCTAAATTGATAACAAATTTATGAAAAGATGCAAAATTAGACATGTAACATTAAAATCACAATTCAATTTTAAGCACTTATCCACTAAATGTGTAGAATTTAAGGTAAATCGACAATGCTGAGTATTGACATACATTGCATACTGTTAGCAGAATGGTAATCAGGCCAAACTGCTTGGAAAGACTGTTTTTACAGCATCTGGTAGAGCTCAACATATGCATAGGTATGACTCAACCATTCTCCTT
>PITA01021705.1:13657-32187 GCA_004023965.1 Spilogale gracilis | reverse complement strand
CCCCCAGTACTCCCCAGAGTACCCCCCACAGTACTCCCCACAGTACTCCCCCCAGTGTGGTGACAGGGAGTCGCGCTCCTCTCTAGGCTAGAATATGGCTTTGGCAAACGAGGGAGCTCCTTTGGGGAAGGGAAAATAGGGTTGTCATGGCACCCGGACAGGCTTTCCCCAAAAGGCTAAATTGGGAGCTACTTGGGCTAAAAATAAAGCGCAGACTTTTCCTGAGGAACAGGTGACTGGAGTTCCGCCTCACTTGAGAGGATTCACTCCTCAGGCCCAGCAGGCGAAGCTCCTCGGGGGAGCCTTCCTCGTGAGCACGCGACCAGCGCTGGGACCGAGTGCCACGCGTGCCCCTGGCGCGCGAACACGTGTGGTTTACTGGGACTATGACAGCCACGCCCGGACACGGCCCCTCACGTCCCCCTACTTGGGAATGCCGCACACCAATTCCCAACCCTCTGGCTGTAATTGTTTTTGAAGTTTCTTTTCTCCTCTTCCTGCAAATTTTGGACTCAAGGTAATGTCATCAGAAAAAATACAAAGGTCCCCACCCCCAGAGAGTGTCTGTGTCCTGTGTCAGTCTGAGGCCCACGCAGCAGTCGCAGCAGAAGTCACCCGAAGACCCCCTTGGTCCTGCTTACCCGGCAGAGGAGCGTCCCCCCAACACGATCCACAACCTGAGAAAGCGCTACGTGTGTTTGCACTGGCCGTGTTCTCCCTTGGATGAAGTTTCTTTCTTTTTTCTTTTTTTTTTTTAATTAAAAAGATAAATCCTATAGCTATCTGAAGTTCCGAAATGCCTCATAGCAGGTGTGGCTATGAAGGGGCAGGGAGGTGGGGGAACCACACAAAGAAAGCCGGAGCCATTTTATCTATAAGTACACTTATGATTTCTGAACGCCACGGGTACCCTAAGGCAGGTTCCCTCACTCTGTCCTAGACCGCTGTTTGGGTGCAGAGCATTAAAATAATGAGACGACCAGAGAATAAGACCAGAACAGAAGGTGTGTCTTCTCAACCTTTGAGATGTCACCTGTCTACAAGTTAGGGTTCCAGCTCAGTCCCTGGGCAGTTATTCAAGCAGTCGAGCCCACTCCGGGTCAGGCTCAAGTCTGAAACACTACATATCCTTTTACCGGTTCTAATGACATTTAAAACTGTGGAAGCCAGAAAACTGTAGAAGTAATTTGCTGCCCACATACCCACAACACAGACACAGCTTGTCCCCACATGCCCAACATGATTCAGCTTGCCCTTAGCTTGACTTTTTTAGCGATTACTGAGACCTCATCCAGTGAGTAATCCTTCTAGTAAAAAATTTACAGCAAATCTTTTTCAAATGCCCTGTTTTAAGTAGTCCATGAGGAAACATGCTATTTATATTACTTAAGATCTTGTGAAACTAAGAAATGCAAATTTAACTCCAGTGACATACATTTTCACCTTTCCTTACTGAAAAGTATCCAAAAGTCCTGACAATGTTCCGTGATGGCAGGGAAGCCAGGAAACACGAATCCCATACATTACTGATAGGCAAACAGGGGATACAATGGGAGCTACTCTGTGGAGGGAAATGTGGCATTACCCACACATGGACAACGCGTATGTCTTTTGCTCCCAGAATCCCATTCCTAGGAATGTATCCCACAAACCCACTGACACATATGCGCAAAGATAAATGGGGAAGGTATTCACTGCAGCAGCGTTTGGAAAAGCTAAAGATTAAAACTAAGCCAAATGTCGATCAGTAGGTGAGGGGTTCAGGTACCGCAAGTATGCATTTCACAGATCAAGGTAACACTCTTTGGAAAAAGTCAAATCCAGGGGAAAAAAATGCAATGCAGTCAGCTTGATAGATGGATCGAGACACACACACACACACACACACACACACACACACACACACACACACACACGAGTATACAGACTGTCTCTGGAAGGAAATCCTTCCTTATAGGGGGACACTCTTGTCACCATGTATGTACCCACTATGTACACGTTTTGATTTCCATACCATGTACATGTAGCACTTACTCCGGAGGAAATAACTGTTTTCTAAAATCTCACAAAATCTTATCTAAAATTTTCAGTTGCTAATTCAACACTTTTCAGTTAACTGTTAATACAAATCCCATTCTTTTCACAATGCCTACTTTCTCCCAGCAGCTGACTTAGGACTGTCAACTCCTTGAGGGAGACAAACAGAGACAAAGCCTAGTTTGGCCTGGGGCTCCTCCCTAGCTACTCTGCGCAGACACAACCCTCGTCTCTGTGAAACACTTGGAGGACTTGGTCTATCCTCCATTTTGTGCTTGTGCCACCTGGGTTCTTATTGTGAAGTCCCATCTTCTCCCTCCTCAAGGTAAACTCCTTGAGGACAAGGGGAGGCGGGGAGAAGGCTTTGTCCATACCTCTCTCTCTGTCTTGTTACAGTGCAAAACATACAGCAGGCTCTAGATACGTGTAAGCCATATGCTCAGGAATTTACAGAGAACAGCCATATCGTGTAAAAACCAGTATCTGAAACACACACACACACACACACACACACACACATACACACACACACAAAGCACAACCTAGAGAATGGGGGAGGCATCCATAAATATCTATATACACTTTATTCTAAGGGCCTATTCAATGTCTCCCAGCACAAAAGAATACTAGGCTTGTACTACTTCAACTTTTTGAGATATTACCCTTTAACTCAATAGACTATCTGATTTTGATGTGGTTACATCAGAAATCAAGTTCAGAATATCATTATAATTTGTGAGAGGAAAAGAAGAGTAACAAAAAGATGATTACAAAACACTAAATGTAAAAATTAAGAATATAACATTTTCTTTTTTTTTTTTTTTTTTAAAGATTTTATTTATTTATTTTACAGAGAGAAACACAGCCAGAGAGGGAACACAAGCAGGGGGAGTGAGAGAGGGAGAAGCAAGCCTCCCGCCGAGCAGGAAGCCCGATGTGGGGCTCGATCCCGGGTCTCCAGGATCATGACCTGAGCTGAAAGCAGTTGCTTAACCAACTGAGCCACCCAGGCGCCCCAAGAATATAACATTTTCTATTGCCACCCTCATACATTCCCGCTTTCCTCAGGATAGCAGATGAAATATTACTTTCCATTTTCTCTCATATCTAGCCACTATTAACAGTCTTTAACTCTAACAGTTTGACAAATTCTTCCTTTAAAAAATAATGACTTTGCACTAAAATTTACGTTATCCCTAAATGGCAGTTACAAATCTGAAAATACTTTCTGACAACTCACTCCAAAACGACAGGCTTGGATTTTAATGTAAACACATGCAAATACCAAAATAATGTAAAATAAATGTTTTTAAACATTTTCACCTCATTTATAAGGCTGTCCTGATCATTCTGTCTGTATTAATCTATGGCACTGCTTAACAATGGATATTTTAAGAATTCTGAAGACTCATCACGGATGTTTATGAATTTTCATATTGCCTGTCTCAACAGATAATATTTTAACACACTTCATTTAAAATTCTTTCTTTCTTTTTTAAAAATTTTATTTTTAAGAGATCGCTACACCTAACATGGGGCTCAAACTTAAAATTTTGAGGCCAAGAGTCACATGCTATACCAACTGAACCAGACAGGTGCCCCTACTTAAAATTCCTAAAGAATTCAGTGGCAGGTACAGTTATCTGATTTTCCTACTGAATTCAGCGTTCTGAGGAGTAGATAATGTTTCGGAAAATGGAAGAAAGTATCACATTATTTTGGCTGAGACTGGCCCTTCTTGATTCTTCCCTGAAGGTTCTCTTAATTTACCTATAAAGATCTATGCTTTAATTTAAAAAAAAGTAAACAACCATAAATATGAAAGATACATAAAATAATAAATAAAAATAAGTTTTTAAAAAGAAAGATACATACAATAGGAACATCACTCTTGTGGTGACTCGTGGTGGTCGTAGGGTGGGAAATGCGGCAGTTAGAGTGTTGAAGAACGATCAGCAAGGTCAGATGAACAAAAGAAGAGATTAAAGAACTAGCACCCTCAGAAATTATCTGCCTGGGGACAGCGATTTTATCTTGTGGTCCAGCCATGAGTCCCTGGAGAGAGTACTGGTGTCTTTATTGAACTAATTTTTTTTTTCTAGGTACTTCTAAACTGAGATTCTAGGGTTCTGAGTCAGATGAAGAAAAAAATAGTTCAGGGTTACCAGGGCTTGCAGTGAGGTCTACGCCAGCAGGTGTTACAGAGCTTGGTTCAAAACCCGAGAAGCAAATATTCAATATGCCTTTATGTCTGCAAGCATGAGGGCAAGAGAGGTTCTCACGATTCTCATGAATGTGTACGATTTTCAAGGGATTGAAAGAAGCACTATATTTAGCTTAAAGCATTCTTCAGTCAAAGCAAAAGATCTTGTGTGTCCAGAGAGAACCCACAAAATCAGAGATCACGAAGGACACAGGGAGGGCACTACATGATATTTAATATTTCCTCAAATTAAGGGCGTTGCCCGATAGCATTATTATCTCAATTTGTCATTAAAATTTTATGATTGGCACAATCCTACATCTGTGCCATTATCCACTTAGAAGACTAGATGATACCATCACGAGTTTTCATAAAGAGGCTTCAGCCCAGAGGGACTGAGAGGTAAACAGTCTCTGTAAACCAACATGTGAAGCCTCATAGCTTCTTCTAGAAGGTCAGTCTCTCCAACATTTCGGTTCTCATGCAGTATCACGGCGATCTTTAATTCTGCTGCTTCTTCTGAAAGCAACTGTATTTCTCTACTTGCGAGCTTCTCCCTGAACGTAAGAGGATCCACAAAAACGACCAAGGCCAACACAAGGGGTTCTGGGCAACTTCAGGGTGAACTATTACATTCCAGTGTATTCTGCATGAACTATCACTCCTCTATTCCACTCAATGGCCTATTTATTCCTACACTGTCTTTATTTCCTTCAAGGAAGGCTCTCTTCTGCTCAAACTTGAAAAAAGGATTATAAGGAGTAAAAGATTTTTAGGAACCAGAAGAAATCAGGAAGAGTGAGGCCATCTCAACATCACAGCCCTAGGCTTAATTTGTAAGGAAGAAGAGAACAGTATACAAAAAGGAAATTTTAAAAAATTATTTTAAGTAAGCTCTACCCCCAATATGGAGCTCAAACTCATGACCCCAAGGTCAAGAGTCACATATTCTACAGAGTAGGCGAGCCAGGAACCCATAAAAAGGAAATTATAAAATTACAAGGCACCACAAAGGGAACAGAGCAGTCTGAAATGGCATAATGAGCACCAATTGCCCTGTGGGAAGGTTCTAATTATTTTCTCCCAAATAGGAAAATTTCCCAAAGTAAGTATTTAAGAACAGTCACAGAGGACATTCACAATAGCCAATAATAATACATAGTTTCAGAACATATGAAACCATCTGTTTTGTATAACCAATGTGTCTCAAATCCATTTTTATATGTCTCCTAAATAACTTTAAGTCTGACTGTTCAAAAGGAGGGCTAGGCTTTGATTCATTAATATCCTACTTATATACTGAAATAGTTAACCTAGGTCCTGTTGATTGTAGTATTTTATTACTCCATTTCTCATAAATAGGTACTTCTTAAAATACTATAGTATAGGATTTGTATGTTAACTTTCACTTGTTAATCAATTCATTTATTTATTTCTAAAAATTTTATTTTGAAGTAATCTCTATACCCAACGTGGGGCCTGAGCTCACAAACGGAGAGACCAAGAGTCACACGCTCTGAGGGGGGAGCCCACCAGGCACCCCTGGAAGCCTACATTCATGTTTCGTTCTACATTATAAACCAGAGAACATATTCACATTCACGATCTCACTTCATTCTTAACACACTCGCAGGAGGGGACACCTGGGCGGCTCCGTCGGCTGGGGGTCGCCTTCCGCTCAGGTCATGATCCCGGGGTCCTAGGACAGAGTCCCACATCAGGCTCCTTGCTCAGCGGGGAGCCTGCTTCTCCTTTGCCTGCCTCTCCCCGCCTCTCCCACTACTTGTGCACTCACTCTCTGATCTAAAATCTAAAAAACAAAACAAACAAACAAACACTCTGCAGGCATACAAGCCCTCATCTTATCCCTATTCTTGCAGCTCAGGAAACTGAAGGTGAGAGAGACTCAGGGCGACCTACAGTCAGACTCCATAACTTCTGCTCACTTACTCTACAACTTAAACCTGACAAAGCCAAATCGCACGCCTAACAGGAAGCCTCACTGTCAAATTCACTAACTGCACTTTCATGAGTGTTCTAATTCTAAAAGAAATGAAATAAGGAACTAAGTCCTTATTACCAGAGCTTCTAAATAATACAATTCTCTAGTAAACCAAGCTAACCGGATACTGCCATACATATGATCACAGAGAAGGGCCTGCTCCAAATACACACGCACACGCACACACACGCACGCACACGGGGACTGGCATGTGTACAGAAACCCCATGGTTTTCCAAGAGACCTTACACACAATGAGTCTGAAATATTTAGCCATTTTGAAAAATGACAGTTTAAAACATGAATAATTAATAACAGCTTATGATTCAATAATGTTAGCCACACTAAAAGTCCTTAAAATACTGTTTTTACGACTAATTTACTGTGGTTTAATATTTTGTTCTTGTATAATAATACAGCGTTCCTCTTACAACTAATGTAAGTAATGCTCAAAGATCCTCTTATTTCCTCTTCAGGGAAAGACCTAATGATACTTCTTCCTAAAGTTCGTAATTAGTTGAACTAGTGCTTACAATGTATTTTAAATTCATTTAAACTTTATTTCATGCCCAAAGTAGATTAATCTGCCCAGAATTTTAGGCAATTTGGCCATTAAACTTAAATTTTACTAAGGACTACCACATTTCTTATTAGGACAAGTGGAAGGAAATTATATGTTGAAATTTCTTCTAGATACAATCCAAGCATTCTTATCATAATTGAAATCTGGGAGTACAAATAAAAGAGAAGATCCAAAGCAACATGTATATAGGTGTCAATCAGAAGCATTTCAATAAAGACCTACATTTTGAGGTGCCTTTAATGCATGCTGGATTGTTGACTAAAAACTGTGACTTCTTAATGGGGTCACTAGGTGGCACATTACTCTGGGTTGATAAGCCTGTTCTCAAGATTAGTAGAGGACCAAAAAAATAAGAAGAGTACTTCCTATGCTTTCATACAGAACCTCTGTTCGTGTTGACATGAACTAGAATTATTCGAACTAAAACAACACAACTATTCAGTAATCTGCCATATCTTGTGAAAAAGAAAATTACTGAAACTAAAAATCACACCAGTAAAATAACAGGTAAATTGTACCATAACATTTGTCTAAATAATTACAGGGCTTTAAAACATTATATATTTATGTTATATATAAACATACCTTATACATTATATGTTACACATTTATATTTCACGCAAACATTGTCGTGTACTAGGGGTAAATAGGTTTGATTAAGGTAAGATATATGAGCAGCTTTTATTTGTATCATTAAGTAACTTTTAATTGTATCATTAACATACTTCTTTCTTGTTAGTAACAGAATTAAGGCTTTATTTGATATAAATGTAGTCTAAAAAATTTCAGGCTAGTGTACCATTTTACACAAAGAAAGAGAAAATACATGTGTTCAGAGTTTTCTAAGCAGTCCAAAAAAGATAAAAATTTCTAAAAAGTCTAAAATATAGAACTGAATTTTCAAAATGTTTACATAGCTTTCTTCTATTTTTTGCTGTTTTGTATTTTCTGGTATTTCTAAGACAAACAGTATACTTAAAAGACAATAAAATACATTCTCTATAATAGAAACATAAAACAAAATGGCAGATGGAAAAACAAGAGTATAAAGCTTGACATGTCCAGGGGCACCTGGGGGCTCAGTCGTTAAGCGTCTGCCTTCGGCTCAGGTCATGATCCCGGAGACCCAGGATCGAGTCCCACATCGGGCTCCCTGCTCAGCGGGAAGCCTGCTTCTCCCTCTCTCAGTCCCGCTGCTTATGTTCCCTCTCTAGCTGTGTTTCTGTCAAATAAATAAAATCTTTTTAAAAATAATAATAATAAATAAAAGATTTGCATGCCCAGCAGAAAAGCAGGAACACAGAACGAAGCCGCCGATCTCCTTGGTCAGGGCACTGCTATCACGAAGTGAGGTTTTCTCTATAGCTCTCTGACATTTTCATAAACTAAGGTTTTGGGTTAGTCCTTTTCGATTCACCTCCACGTTACATGCTATGCCTTTCTATTTCTGAGGAATATGCCTCCCACAGCACGGCGACACTGTGCAGCACCTCCTCAGAAGTGAGGTTCCATGACTTCAGCACATCCGCAGGTTCCGAGAAGACTTAGTAGTGTTCCTGTCAGGAGCTGTCTACACATCAAGTTAAATTAAACATTTTCTATTTCTCCAATCACTTATGTTACCAACACCAGGATATTGGTTCTCTTTTCAGTACAGCACACCACAAGATGCCCATTTGGATTTTTTGCTTTCTTGAGCTTTCAGCTTAACAATACTTAATATATAAATTAGAAACTGAATATTTAGATGGGGCGCCTGGGTGGCTCAGTTGGTGAAGCGACTGCCTTCAGCTCAGGTCATGATCCCGGAGACCCAGGATCGAGTCCCACATCGGGCTCCCTGCTTGGCGGGAAGCCTGCTTCTCCCTCTCTCACTCCCCCTGCTTGTGTTCCCTCTCTGGCTGTGTTTCTCTCTGTCAAATAAATAAATAAAGTCTTAAAAAAAAAAAAAAGAAAGAAACTGAATATTGAGGGACGTCTAGCACTGTCATACTTTAAAAGTGTGCCTTAAACTCAGTGTTCTATGCAAGTGATGAATCACTAAATTCTACTCCTGAAAACAGTATTACACTACATGTTAACCGACCTGAATTTAAACAAAAATTTAAAAGAAAAAATAAATCACAACATCACAACCACATTTATTTCTCCATTCACCTGTTGATGGACTTTGGACTATTTCCAGTTTGAGGCAATTATAAATAAAGTCCTATAAACATGTTTAAAAAATGTGCTTTGAAAATGAAAATGTATGAATCCAGTCAACAACAGATTAAAATACAACTGTATTTTTAAAAATAAGAATGATATTAAAAGGAAAGGAAAAGGCAATTGTTGGAAATACATTCACTGAAGGAATTAAAGTGAGAGCCAGCTAAGTTCCAGGATGTTCAGTCATGTTTCCACATTTGATTTCGTCTCGCGCGCAGGTCGAGGTCGGTGCGCGCTGCAGGCCCCTGAGCTGCCATTTACAAAGTAAGATGTAAGAACCTGAGACGATGTGCATAGTCCATATCTTTATTTTGACTTTGGTTTAACCTTGAAGAAAAATATTATTCTCCAGCACCAAACAGCATTTTGAAAATTATAATTTCACATTTCAGTATTATGCTTGCATCTAGCAGACACTTAACACCATTAAGTTTCTAATTTTAGTCCTAAAAACACAAACTATTTCCGGGCTCTGAGTTTTAATTTGAAAAGTCAATTTTTCACTACTGTATTTCATCCATTTAGAATGTCACTGATTATGAGATGTGCTATTTTTAATGTCACATAAAGAAAGATACTGTCAATGAAATTGTGGCATAAAGCATTATCACAGGAACTTTCAAATTTATTCTTTTTGAAATAATTATATATAACTTTATATCATAAATGGCCTTTATACGCACCAAAATAAGAAGATACAAGTGAAATAAACTGGCTAGGGCATTCTTAAAACTTCCTGCATCCAGATCTTTATTCATCCTGATCCTGAGTGCCTCTGGTTGGTGGGGCATTCATGAGTCTTCACATACGGGATACATTTCTGTGTCATCAGAACGGTGGTAGACAAAGCGTCAGGGCATTCTTAAAACTTCCTGCATCCAGATCTTTATTCATCCTGATCCTGAGTGCCTCTGGTTGGTGGGGCATTCATGAGTCTTCACATACGGGATACATTTCTGTGTCATCAGAACGGTGGTAGACAAAGCGTCTCTTCAAGAGCTCCACAACTATCTCCGGGATATTCTCCCAGCCCAACTGTCACCCTTTCTGCCAATTCCTCCCTCGAAGGGTGCTTAAGGACCTTGCTGACTGAGGCCTTGAGGCCCTGCAGTCACCTCGTGCAATAACAGCCAATTTTCCACATCCGCCATGACAACAATGTCATGGTGGCTGAACAAGAGCAGAGACGAGGACTCATGAATTGTAAAATGCACCCCAATTCAGGCTTATTTAAATGCATAAGGTAGTCTGCCATGTACAACCGAGGAAATACGATTTTCATATTCATTTCTTATTAATTGCCATTAGAAATAGTCTTCATACATCGCCTATCCAAAATCATAAAATCTAAGCTAACTGTTGTGCTCTCAACGAAGTATTTAATAAGGCTAAACAATGCTTTTTAAATATCCATGTCTGCGGGTGCCTGGGTGGCTCAGTGGTTAAGCAACTGCCTTCGGCTCAGGTCATGATCCCAGAGACCCGGGATCGAGTCCCACATCGGGCTCCCTGCTCGGCGGGAAGCCTGCTTCTCCCTCTCTCACTCCCCCTGCTTGTGTTCCCTCTCTGGCTGTGTTTCTCTCTGTCAAATAAATAAAGTCTTTAAAAATATATATATATCCATGTCTGAACTTTCACAACCAACTAAAATATACATATGTTAGGTTTCAACAAAATGCTTTTTTATTACAACAATAAAATAAACGTCATCGGGATTAAGTTTTATGGTATAATGACATGGTACAAACACAGGTCTTTGTTAAGAACCCTGAGTACTTTGTGAATTTGGTACAGACTTTAGTGAAAACGGGTTTCTCTGCTAGGACTCTGCATGTACCAGTCCTGAACGCTGAATATATGAGACCTGAGCTGTGTTCATGAATTGAGATTGCTACAGGATCCTAGAAATTTGCTGTATGTAGTAATAAAGTATAAAGAATTATTTTGCTAAATCTATGAAGGCAAGTATTTCTACTTCTTTTCCCTTTGGGTGAGGGGGGGCAAAATGTGATCTCAGTATTTGAACAATCAAAAGAGCAAAACAAAATTTTTTAACCAGTAAAATAAAGGAAGAGGGATTTACACAAGATAAATGTTTACCACCAAGATTCTCCAGAGACCCAGGAACTCAGGCCTGAGGTCCCACCCGAAAGAACCAGAGACAGTGGCCAATGCAGCCAAAGGCAGAGGCACAACCTGGGTCCAGGAGACTGTCCTTGCTGGGTGTGTCTTTGCTTGCTCTGGCCACACAAAGAGGTGTGTGTGTGTTTATTAATATTAATAATTAGTTTCACTATTTCAATATCAAGAAATTTAACCTGGAATCTAGACTTCTGGCTCTTCTCACAAAATCGTAAACCTGTCTCCACTGCCCCCCATTTATTCATTTATATTACTTCTCTGGCTTTTTTTTTTTTAAAGATTTTATTTATTTGACAGAAAGAAACACAGCGAGAGGGGGAACACAAGCAGGGGGAGTGAGAGAGGGAGAAGCAGGCTTCCCGCTGAGCAGGGAGCCCGATGTGGGACTCGATCCCAGGTCTCGGGATCATGACCTGAGCCGAAGGCAGTCGCCCAACCAACTGAGCCCCCCAGGCGCCCCACTTCTCTGGCTTTTTAATCATGAGCTCTGCCCTGGTTCAAAACAAGCTCTCTCCGACGAACCCCGAGAGACTGTGGGCTCTGAGAGACAGACCGAGTGTTTTAGAAGGGAGGGGGTGGGGGACGGGAGAGCCTGGGGGTGGGTGTTAAGGAGGGCACGCACCCCATAGAGCACTGGGTGTGGTAAACAATGAATCCTGGGACACTGAAAAAGTAAAATAAATTTTAAAATAAAATAAAAAGATCTAGCTTGTCCATTTAAACAGAAACAAACAAAAAACAAACAAACAACAAAAAAACAAAAAACAAGCTCTCTCCAGGCAACCTTTGCAGCTGAATACCAAGTCATACACCATAGTACAAAACACACTCGAGTCTGTGTTCTTATTGCTGTTTAGGTTACCTATTTCTTTTTTAAATGTATTACCTTTTTGAACTGCATCACTTGGAGCTCTATCTCTATAAACCTGTAAAGGGGTTGCCCCGTGAGGTGACAGCTCCCTGTAGGGCAGGACAGCACCCGCGGCGCCCAGGACTGGGTGCTTCATATGAGTGCGGGTGTCCACGGCTCCTTCGCCGGGCTCCCACCTGCCGGCAGCTGAAGGAAAGAGATCTGACGAGCTTGACACTAACCCTTTCTTTCCGGAGCACCTTCCTACAGCTGAGGTCTGCTAACTGCCCACCAGCCTCAAGATGAAGCCACAGACTGCGACGACATTTGTTTTCATAGTTCAGTCAACGAGAGTCAGCGACATTGTAAAGGATATGAGATGGTGAGAACCACTGTGAACATCACTTAAAGATCCAGAAACCCACCCAACAGACATGGACGTCGTCAATGACAGGTGTTATGGTGAATTCCCAGGTCGACTTTCTCCCACGGCTCTGTGTTACTAAGCTTATTTTCCTGAATCAGATCAACCCTACTTTCCCAACCTCACTTCTAGATGAATCTCTCAGCAGGAATATTTCCAACATTTTGGCTTTGTATTTCTTCCGTTTTTAAATGAGACCTGAGTCCAAAATTCTTACAGAAAAGGGTATGGAATAACGAGAATAAAAATAGAAACTATTAAGATTACCAGTTATAAAAAATTTAAAGCAAGACATTTTAAGAAAATATTTAGCTAAAGAGGCCACATTTTATTGGGATGTACCCTCTTACAACCGGAATTTATAAAAATTTTCTAGTTATAAATAAATTTTAAAAAGAAAAAAATTTTAAAGCATTCAAGTATGAAGGCTACATTGTACGTTGTATCTGAAGACCACAAAACAGATTGTGAATGTCTTTCCTGAATAGTTAATGCTAACTCTTCAATATATAACACATGCCAGGACCAGCAAGTACTCCATGGGGTAACACCAGCTCTGCTCCACAGAGTGTAGAATAACTTGACTAACTGCATATTTTCCTGAGGTTGGGTATCACCCAAAAAGAAAGAAAAACAACAAACCTACCTCACCTAGAAAAAAGCTCAGAACCTAATATTTTAGGAATCTTCCTCTTCCTTCTGTAAAGACCAGGCAACCCATAAGTGAATGCGTTTCTGATACTTTTTGTAGGGTCCTACTGCAGATCAAAGCAGCTATTGCTTGTTTACGGTGACGTGATTACAATCCGCACATTCAGAAGCTCGTGCGGAAAGCCCCATGGGGCCGCCCACCTCGCTTGACCCACAAAACAGGAACCAAAATAGTGGCTACCGCTGTCACTCACAATCTACCCGGCTCAGAAGCTTCTCTGTGACCTTGCCCAGGAGCATTTTCTCACTCTAAATATTAAAAGAGAAACAAGAGAGAATGACTGATGTAGACTGAGATGAGAATCACATATTTGCTCCACAACACAGTTAACCACAAACATATGCGACAAAGAAGGCATCTGGTATTTTAAGCCTCTAATGTTCTTCTCTCTGGAGAAACCTTACACCAGGTGTGGCTAAGCACACTGGATATCTTCCTGGCCTACTGCTAAGGACAGAGTCCATCCCATGCACTTTGCTCTGGGATAGTCAACAGCTCGTGCTCAGGGAGAGAAGGCAGATGCAGTCTCGTCAGTTCTGCCACTGTTCAAAGTTCTGACTTCAAGTAAGAATCCCCATCAGGAACGTTAGCACAAGAATTGTACTTGTCTCCTGACACCTAGGATCGACCTGCAGCCGTTCACTGAAGGTCATGAGGGGCTCCTATCTCCATTCATCTCAGTGTCATGGTCTCGCCACAGACCCCTTCCCACCACCTCCATCTCTCTGTGATGAGTCGGTATTCCAATCAAAACCTGTCCAGGAAAATTTGATGCAGCTCTATTCACAACAGGCAAAAGATAGAAACAACCCAAATGTCCTCCCACAGATGAACAGAGAGACAAAATGGGGGCTATCCATACAATGGAATATTATTCAGCTAAAAAAAAAGGGATAAGGTGCTGATACATGTTGCAGCATGGGTAAGCCTGGAAAACGTGGCAACTGAAGGAAGCCAGACACAAGGATACATATCGTATACAGCATAAACCATTCATATGAAATGTCCATTATGGACGAATCCATAGAGAGAGAAGGCAGATTAGTGGCTGTCAGGAGGGGGAGGGAATATGGAGTGACTTCTCAGTGGGTACAGGGCTTCCGTTTCGGGTGATGAAACAGTACTAGGACTAGATAGTGCTGATGGCCACACCACATCATAAAGGTAGTTAATGACACTGAGTTGCATTTTAGAATCATTGCAATGCTACATTTTACAAGTATTTTACCAGAGTAAAAACAAAACCAAAAAATGGCTGTGTTCTAGATGTGAACAGCATCCCAACTGTCCCTGTGGGGACATCTATGGAAGGCCCAGGAATGAAAGAACCCAAGGACTTGCTTTGCCATTAAGTAGGGCGTTCTCTCTAAAACTACCTCAGATCCCATACTTAAATTTAGGATGTTTCATGTGGCAGTGGTAAGTATAACCACAGAAGGGCAGTGGGGATTCTTTGTGGAAGGTGACAAGATTAGTAACCATTCCTTGCTTTCTTTACATGTCAATTATAAAAATACAAAAACCAGGATGCAGATTTGTAAGTGAGGTGGCCACGTTGTTAGGGACAAAACCACCTCGCGGGTTGGACAGAAGGTGACAGCTCTTGGGCCCCTGTCCCCTCAGCCAGCACTCGGCACTGTCCCCAATCTCACCATCACAGTAGGGCTTTCCAAGTATGGATTCACTACTGTTGCTAGAAAGTGGTGTCTTAAAACCCAGAAGCGTCACAGGTACCAACAGCTTCAACGACATTTCAGAGATGAGAAAATGGGAGGTTTCCGTGCGATGTCACAGTGGTAAACACAATGAACGTTTTTATATTTTCATATACATTGTCTTAAATGTCTTCCATGTAATTAATTACCAGGTGACTCTGAATCTTACATCCCTTCCACTACACTTCCTCCTGCTGCTATTTTATCGAAGTCAAGAAGAAAACCCAAAATGTGTTGTCCTTTCTTATATTATCTCTCTCTGTTGCTATATTCTAACATGCCAACCTGTTCCCTCATTCTAAATGGTTAAATAAAATACAAAGCACGAGAATTTTTTGAACACAGATACTAGCATAAAATATCCACTACCATGCTGATGGATGAATGTTAATCATCTAAATCTTTTTTTTTTTAAAGATTTTATTTATTTGACAGAGAGAAACACAGCCAGAGAGGGAACACAAGCAGGGGGAGTGAGAGAGGGAGAAGCAGGCCTCCCGCCGAGCAGGGAGCCCGATGTGGGGCTCAATCCCCGGTCTCCGGGATCATGACCTGAGCCGAAGGCAGACGCTCAACCAACTGAGCCACCCAGGCACCCCTAATCATCTAAATCTTATCTGACATGTACATTACAAGCTGACATTACACCAATTTTATTATTGTAAGGCAATACATTCCACAAATCTGTTCCTAAATCAAAATTTCACCAGAGGTAAATATGCAAATTTCTGAAGCAATTAAAAAGATAATTTTTATACAGACTGTTATATTTGGATGACAAGTTTCTAATTTTTTTTATTAAAGAGGAAGGAAATCAAACTTACAGCTCTTAAATTCTGCTTTCCTTCACAGGCAATAAGTAGTACCAAATCTAATCTCACGCCAGCGATGCTTTTAACACCAAGGACAACAACAGCTACTCTGTGACGTGTGCCTACTTGTGGCCAAGAGCTCCCCCAGGCACTTGACCTAGTGTACTGTTTCTAATTCTTACATTTAACCTCTACATAAGCAATATATCCTCCTTTTAAAGACTGGGAAACCACGGCTTAGGACATTTAGGCAACCTGACAAACTTTGCATAAATATTCGGATGCAGAACAAGGATTTAAATTCTGCTGCATGTGATTCCATTCTTATTCTTGCAAAGTTATCTTCCTTGGCCAAAGCCAATGATCATAATATCTTTTGGAGAACCTCCACTTTAAAGATCACAGAAAAGCTTTAAAAGCAGAAGATAAAAGGCACATACTGACACATTAGTTCAATGCAGCTACATTAGTACCTCTCCTTTCTAAAGACAAAAGCTAGAATTGGCATGTTTATAATTTACATGAAGTACTATTGCATAATGCCAACAGTTTACCCCCTAAACGACCTTCATACGGAGATAAGAGTAGCATTAAAAGCATTTTTAGTAGGTGGGCTAAGGAGACAAAATGTGTCATTAAATCTAAGCATTTAAAATTGCTGTTTTGTAGGTTTTACACTTTGATAATACAGAGGACCATCTATTTTTAGTTTTGTTCTAGAGATCCCCTAAAATAGCAAAAAATCAGTGAAAGACAGCGAAAACTTCACAAGCACTCATGTGCTGCTGGAAGTTCCTAGTACCTCTTTCAAGCACGCTCAGGTAACTGAATTCAACACAAGTCGTAGCTAACAAATTCTTAAAAGGAAAGGCTGGAAGCCTGGGACCTATCATTGCTATTCTAACTTCCTAAATAGTCTGTGTATGTTTTTCAATTTGAAGACATAAAGAACAGTTGAGGAAGATGAGCCCTGCCTCATGGATCAGAAAAGGAGACTTCAAATATCTGAAACCGAGCTGTTTCTTGTGCTTCTCGATGTGTCCAAAACGACAGACTGGGGGGAACAACCCCACATGTGTGGTAGGAGGCACTCCATTAAACTTCTCATAAACATCTCCATGGGGGCAGTCAGGTGGGAACCCATAAAACTGTCACTGTGGTTGCTTTTGTTTTTAAAAAGAAACTTTGAAGTTATTCATATATATTTACTTGAGCACATGATTCACTTAATTACCCGTAATTACACAGAAAATCTTTTTAATATTCAGATGACCCTGGTTCGACTTCTGTATGTAGTTTTGATGTTGTCTCTATGTGAAAACGAATGAGATTTAAAAATGGTGAAAACAACATTTAAGATAACATGATAATATTCCAAAGAGATTTTCCACTTTTGTAAAATGCCAAGGTAAATTAGCTACTGATGAAGTCACTGTAAGTAAAGACTAAATAAGCCAGCATCGTGAAAATAACAAAGGAAGATGACACAATGTTCCCAAATAAATTATCTAGAGGTTAAGCTTCATGTCAAGGAATTAGCTTTGTTTGCTATAATTATCATTTAATTTTTCATTAAGTACTCATAAAATACTGATATTGAATATGACACCAATGCTCAGAATTACGAATATTGTAAGGCACGTATATTTCATATGCCTTATTTGCAAAAATTACTGTGCACGATCCTCATATCAAGGTTTATCAAGTTTAGTTTCTCATGTGTGTATTTGTATTTGTAACTTCTTGAGTAGATTGTGTACTAAGTGGGGGGGGCAGTGACTGTTAATTAGAGGCTTAAGAGATAATGAGTTTCTGTAAGTCTCTAAACTCCTCGCTGTGCTTAAGTCACCACGGTTAACAATGAGCAGCACTGAAGGGAAAGGGGAAAGCAGAAGTCCATCATTCCCGCAAGTTCACTGGGCGCCACCCTGCGTCACCCGCTGACTCCCTCAAAAATCTTGTTCTTTATCCGTGAAACTCACAAAACACTGATTGAATTCCACGAGGAAAAAGACATTTGAGAGCAATGTATAGAAGTTTTTAAAATTCATGCCAGCTGGGAGGGTCCATTAAGTGCTCCTTCCTTGGGACCCAAACATGACAGAGCTTTCCCCCTACGTGGTTCCTTCCACCTAAAATGTCCTCTCTTCAGAGGACCGAGTCTGCGTCAGGACTGAGCTCAACGGTCAAGCATCCCCACCGCGAGCCCTTCCCTGCTACCTCTCCCCTCATGTTTTCAAGGCCTTCCCTGGTGATAGAGGTCGCCCCCTCTCTGAAATCTAGAGTAGAGGCCTCTCATGGACTTTCGGGATGGACTTATTACTAGCACCCACGAATTACCCTAGTGATTCGTATGTTTATTGCTGATCTTGTTCCCTGATGACTCCCTTGCACCTAGAATAGTGGGTGCAAAAAATATTTGTTGAAAGAATACATAGTATGGTACCAAGGCAGAATCAAAACAGCTTTGCATGATTATAGTTTGGTTTAACACACACACACACACACACACACACACACACACACACTAGAAATGCCAGACCAACATATCTCATGTGCTGTGAAATAAAATTTAAAAGACTAGTGACTTGGGAATGAAAGATACAGGCAGTCTGCATTCAGTGAACCGCTTAACTAGGCTCTGAGTTCAGAAATGATTTAGAATTTGGGTTTTCTGGGGCGCCTGGGTGGCTCAGTTGGTTAAGCGGCTGCCTTCGGCTCAGGTCATGATCCTGGAGACCCGGGATCGAGTCCCACATCAGGCTCCCTGCTCGGCAGGAAGCCTGCTTCTCCCTCTCTCACTCCCCCTGCTTGTGTTCCCTCTCTCGCTGTGTTTCTCC
>PITA01021705.1:0-13557 GCA_004023965.1 Spilogale gracilis | reverse complement strand
TTGGTTAAGCGACTGCCTTCGGCTCAGGTCATGATCCCGGAGACCCGGGATTGAGCCCCACATCGGGCTCCCTGCTCGGCGGGAAGCCTGCTTCTCCCTCTCTCACTCCCCCTGCTTGTGTTCCCTCTCTCTCTGTGTTTCTCTCTGTCAAATAAATAAATAAAATCTTAAAAAAAAAAAAAAAGAATTTGGGTTTTCTTAAGGACACTGGTAAAGCAAGCGTATCAACTGGTATCTCCAATAATATTAATGACATGTCTTATGATAGCACGTTCCTATTACTTCCCTGGTAGGGGGAGAACTGATGGATTTCAATGACGAAATTTATACAATTCATAGGAGAATAAGAAGTTGAAGAAGCTTCTAGATTTTAAACTGTTACTATGCCCAAGTAATAAATTATACTCACATTTATATGTAACTGTCAGGAAAGCTGAAATGATTTTTTTAATTAAGTTGTATGATATATACATAATTAAGTTGCACAATATACGCATAAATGGGAATTTTTATTTAAGATGGATGACAGAGACATGTACTGATTGTGGGAAATTAATTATCCCTCATATGATTATCCTTATTTTCTCTGCAGGTAGGCACAATGATTCAATCAAACAATAATTTACCCCAAATCTCCGTTTTTTCTTCTAGAAAACACATATATACCAGTCATTTTTCATGACCTAAAAAATGGTCATGAACAACAACAACAAAAAAACAAGAATTTCCAAAACAATATATTGAGACTTTTTTCCTTCTTATAGATAAGTCAGTCACAATTCACTGCTTAAAAATAAACAAAAGAACAATAACAACAAAAAGTCTTTATAAATATGAGCTTCAAAACCGCCCTGTGAAAATATTCGAATTTATTGTCAAACCAGCAGAAAGTCTGTTAGACTGCACCTGGAAATAATTGAGGGACCTTTGATAATGTACCCAGTGTTACAAAAATGCCACTTTAGCTTGAAGTGATTAAGGTCAGAAACGAGACCCTTCCTCCTCACTGCAAGCTAGCCTTCCGTCATGCTCGCTCATCACCCGTCCCAGCTCAGGACTCGGTGTGGGTTCACAAACCATCGTCTGAAGTCGTCTGAAGCCAGAAAAGCTGTGCGATTCAGAACCTGTTGAATTTCAGAAAAAGGTATGAGCCAATATCAGAGGCTCATCCCCACAGTACCCGTCAAGCAAAGAATTATTCCTTCTGCAGCAAAACGCACGAAGATTCTCACTAAGGTGGATACATAAAGACTATAAATAGCTTCACATAAGGTCAGAACGGGTTCTGCTGCCGAATGAGTTCATATCAGGTCAAATTTTGCCACCAAAGAAGTCAGAAAATATTTCCGTTTTTCATTTTCAATGCTGAAATTCTGGAGAAGAAACTGTGGTACCTACTGTGGACCCGCGGACTACCACGGTCTCCCTCTCTGGGCCACATCCAGAGCCCATGCCCCAGGCCTGCTACATACAGAGTAAATTGTGTCAAGCTTCTGCTGGCCTTTTTCTAACATGGAAGAAAATCTCCAGTAAATGTACCTCACTAAACTTGATTATTAAAAGGTGGTATTAAATTGAGGGTTTTTTCATGAAATTCTTATATCATAATGTAACACCTCTCAGGTTCTCTTAATTCAATCTCTCCCTGCAAAAAGAAAGTTTCAAAAGTACAAAAAACCTTGGGCCAAGATAACACAGAAATCTGCACACTGAAATGTGCGAACTCCAATACTAAGTTCAAGAAAATACCATTATAAACTCATTATTGGAGGGCGTCAAAATTTCTGATTCAAGGATATGGATGCCCAAGATTCTCAAACATTTTAAGTGCCTTTTAACTACCAAGTTGATAGTACTTGTGAAAGTGGGAGTAACAGTCAAGAGAAAAATGATTAAGAAAATAAAAAGGGTTAAAAATTTTCTACTTATGCAAGACTAAAAGAAGAAATACCTAATAGTAATGCATATAGTGAAATGGAAAAGGATATAAAAGCTACTCAGCATGGCATATCCACTGCCCCCCCCCCAGAAGTTACAAAGCATGGGATACGTGATCATGTTTCAGTGAACCTCAACTCATCCCACTCATCAATGAAAGACTTCGAGAGGGTCTGTGCTTGCAGAGGAGCAGTGAGCAAAGTCCACAAACACAAGTGAAAAAGTACAGGTCCACAGAGGTGGCATGTGCTCACTGTGCCCACAGGCCCTCGCCTCGGGTTAGAAGGAACTGAGCATTCAAGGCATCCTGATCAAAGACCCTACAACCAAAAAACAAACAAACAAAATTCCAACAATGAAAACGCCAGCATTAGGGATAATGAATGAAATTCAGAAACAGACGTTCCCTTGACTTCCTAAAAACAAAAAACAAAACAAAAAAAAAACTGATATACATTTGGATAATTTAAGTGTCATGACAGAAGAAACAAGTACAGCTCTCACACATAAGGCAAGCATATGGGAAAGAAGAGTAGAAAAGAAGAAAGTTATAAAGTCCACCCTCAGAAGAAACACAAATTGCAAAAACTAACTTAAAGTAAGTTATTTTGGATTACTAAGATGGAAAAGGCAACTGAACGAAAATGGCAAAAATCCTTTACTGAAGTTCCCTAGAAAACACATAAAAACTCATTACCAAGTGGGGTCTAAATATCTAAGCATGTTTTCCAATCTGCCACTAGAAAAGAAACAAAGAAAGAAAAAGAGGGGGAAAGGAGGGAAGGAGGAAGAAAAGAAAAGAGAAGAGGAAAGGAGAAGGGGAAGGAAAGGGAAAAGGAAAAAAAGGAAAAGAAAAGAAAAGAAGAAGAAAAAAAGAGAAAAGTCATTGAATGAGATACTCAAGAAAGTAAGTTTTTGGTAATTATCAGCAGTGAAATATATGACCTATATTCCTACCAGATGGGATGTGGGTGTTCAATAAAGACCTAGCACTTTTACCAAATACTAAGGATGCTTTTACACAAAGCAAATCTGATTTCAATACTCACCTGCTCAAAGCCTTTCGGTGAACCCCAGGATGAAAAAGAGAACTGCAACGCGGAGTTCCTGAGTTGGCCCTTCTCTTTCTTTTATGTCGTTGTATCTTGCGACAACACGCCCCTGACCACTGCACTCCAACCACACAAAACCATGCTTAGACTCCCAAGCAGGAATAGGCTGCTTCAAATGTTTCACTCTTTCATCCTACACTCTATCTAGAAGGCTCTGAGCCTCTTGGGGAGCACGTGGAAAACCCGTATCTTCTTAACATCAACTCAAGTACGCCTTCCTCTATCTCTCCTTTCCTAACATCAGCCTCCCCCGGTACCATTAACCTTTCCGGCATGGGTTGGTTTACCATAGCTGGCTCCAGCCCAGCATTGACGGTTCTCTACCACACAGCATCTGCTGAATAACTACAATTAATTGAAAGGACTTCAATCATCATTACAGGCCTTATTAAGCGTATTTAGGCTGGAAATCTGGGCAACACAGCGTCCTCTGGACTGAACTGTTCGCCCTCCAGAATGTGGATGTTGAAGCCCTCACTCCCAGTGCAATTACTCGGAGACAGGGCTTTTGGGGGGTAATCCGAGTTAAATGAGGTCATGAGGGTGCAGTGCTTATTCAACAGGATTGGTGCTCAACAGCAGAAGGAGAGAGAGAAATCCATCTCTCCCTCCCCACCCGCACATTCTCTTGCACACACAAGGAAGGCTGTGTGAGCGTGCGGTGAGAAGGCAGCGAGAGCGCTCAGGAAGAGGCTGCTTCCCAGATCCCCGTGCAGGCCCTCTGCTCTCAGACCTGCATTCTCCACAACACCAAGAAAATAAATTCTGTTATTTAAACCATGCAGTCGATTTAAGTGATGCAGTATTTTGTTATGACAGCTCAGGCTGATGAAATGCAGATATTAAATAAATAAAATCACTGAATGACACTTTTCCCACTTACTCTTCGGTGGCTGACTAAGCTAAGAACTTCTGGTCATCAGTATATTACAGGGGTGATATGGCTGTAGCAAGTCTGAAATTCTGCCGTGACAACCACTATGAGTTTAGGGATTATCATTTTTAAAATCTCTTTTGAAAATACGGCCCTACTGATTATTTTTATTTTACTGTCATAATATCCCTGATAGTTGTGTCAGGCACATGAATTCTATTTTCTAGGTAAAGTTTGATTTTTCTATCTAGGGCATCAAGTTAGAAGCAGAGCTATACATGAACCCAGGTCTCCTGACTTTCAGTAAAATCCTTGTCCTGTAACCAGCATAAGGAGAGAGTAATAGCTATGGGGTATGGGGACACACACACACACACACACACACACACACACATTCCCTCTTCACATTCAGAACAAAATAGAGAAATTTTGAATATGAAATAGAAAAAAATATTTCCTAACATCAGTCTGAATCCTTATATTTTCCTGAGCAAAACAAAAAATACTTGCTACGCACTAACAAAAGAATATAATGATTCCATGACATTTATCTTGCTGACTGCAATATTAAATATGTCTCATGAGACACTTTATACCCAAATGCCCTTAAGCATGTGATCTGTTCTGAAAACACTCAACAACAACACATAATTTTTAAGGCCATTTTGAGACTTATTCCTCTACAAAAAGGATTTCACACTAAAATAATTCCATAAGTAACTAAGAAATGATTTCAAATGTTTGAGGAACTTGATGCAACAGAATTTTGGCACTCTGCATATATTTACCCCTGAAGTGCTCTCATTTGACCACACCCACCAATGCTGCAGTGGAGGTCATCTAGAACACCCCGAGACCTTCTAGAATATTTGACTCAGAAGGAAGTGGAACACACACACACACCTGCACATAATGTGTGTGTGTGTGTGTGTGTGTGTGTGTGTGTGTGTGTGTACACATGCATTCTCTTTAAGAAAATGTAAACTATTGTATTTTTTATCCAGAAAAATGTTGGGAGAAAAGGCCCATTTATTTAAAAGATAACTCCTACCTGATAAGTCTGTGCTGTCATATTGAACATTCTTGGTGAACGCTAGTCAGTCAATGAGAGAGATATTTCAATGGGACATTTATTTGGTGGCAGCTGCATATAGGGAGCATGCTGGACGCCTCCTGAGGTGAAGACCAATGGGTTCAATGTGGACAAGAGAGCGGAACAAGTACACAATGACTTGAAAATGCAGCAGAGTGTGTTAAGTGCACTGACAGTAGAAGGTACTGTGTCAATCCAGAAGACTGACCGGCTTCTAAGTAGGGTGACCTGACGGATTTCAGGGGGGAGGCAGGAACTGGCTTGGACCTCGGAGGATGAGGAGGACTTCACCCAGCGGGCTGGCACGGACATGCTTTCTCCATGGACAAAGGGCAAGCTTCAGAAGAAGTGGATTAATCCAGGCACTGGTAAGATCTCCAGGTTGGATGGAGTCAAGCATGAATGAAGTAGATGGTACAGGGGGAAAAGCCTTAAGTGCAGGGGCAGATCAAACTGAGAAGGGCCTCAAGCTCCGTGGTGGGGAATCTGGACGGTCCTGGGGCAGAGCATGGTGACGAAGGCTTCCTAAAGCATACCCTGGCAGCCCCCGGGGAGAAGGAATCAAGGCAACTGACTCCACACTGTCTCTAAGGATAACCTTACATGAGAAGTGCAACGCAGCTGGGAATGTTTCAAGGAAGAGAGGAAAAAATGCCCACGGTAAAGGATTCCACATAAAAACTCAATGATTTGCAACAGACCCAGCCACTGTTCGCTTTAATCTAGATGGCACCGTCATGGCTCATGAGTCTGGGCTCTCGGTGACACTTCGTGCTCGGAATCATGGGGGAGCCTGTCCCACGCTTCAGGCCACAGCTCATAAACGTGACCAAGTCGACAGCTTTCCTTGAGACCAGCAACACTGTGTCAGGCATTAAACAAATCGTCTGTGCTGTGCAGCTGCAACCTGCTCTCCTGGGAAATCAGAACAGCACCTTTGCAACATCAATCAGCCCTTGACACAACGTACCAGAAGTCAAGGTCGACTTCAAGCCTGCCGACAGCTTCACCATCTCCAGGATGCGGAAGCCCTGCCCGAGAAGACGGCACGTTCATACATGTCTGGGAGTGGTCTGCCAAGAGTAGCCCCTTTAAGAATACCGCATCCCAACGAATCTCTTCATAAATAATAAACAGATTGGAAAAATATCTTATATGCTGACAATTCAATGAGGAGTTACAATCTTTATCTCCTCTACCATAACCATCCATTCTCTACGGCTCCATTGGCTGAGTAGACATTACACTGAATCAAGGAAGCATTTTAAAGAGTCACTATTATATGTAACAGCCCTAGTAATGAATATATAGGATCTGAAGATTTTGATTGTAGATAAAAAAAGAAGAGTACGCATTTTCCTTAAAGAGCTATGAACCCATAATCCTATTTTAGGAACTTGTTTTTCTTTGTTACAGATACACAACTGGCTTTTCCATTGGGGCACACCCTGTGGAAGCCAGTTTATTAACCACAATGGATCAAAAGCAAATGCCAGACCTAGGGAATTACCTCCCCTACCTCTCCAACCCCCAATTTCAAAATGTACCAAAAAGTTCGGAGCACATTTCAAGATACCCACATTCATGACAACCACAATGAATCTACAGGTTTACAATAATCATCTATTGATATCTGGAAGATCCCTCACATTTCATGGAAAACAAAATTAATTTTATAAATCAGAGTGGACAAATGGGGCATACCGCTGTGCACCTGCAGGGTCTGCAGCAAAGGGAGGCTTGCCAGCCATGAGCTGATCAATAATTAAAATGGAGCTCACCTCCATGCTGTAATTCTAAAGAGTAACCACAGGTTTCCCTAAGTTTGCCTGAAATGTGTGTTAAAGTAAACATCGATACCATAATAATATTCATTAGTAACTACACCCTGTTGATTAACAAGCATTCTGGAAAATTTAAAGGGGGGAAACACACACATACACACACACACACACACACACACACACACACACACACACACAATTAGGACATGTGTTTACTTAATAATCCTGAATATCACTATGAAAAACACACTACTTCAGTGAAATCTAAATGACTATATTTAACCGTTGAAATATTTTAGCAATGTATCCGAGTTGTGATGTTTTTCTCCAACACAGAACACACCCATTATTAATAGACCAGAAAAACAAAAGCAATCTGATTCTAGCAGCTTCTTAAAATCCAATCTCTTACAAAAATCCAGCCTGAAGATCACTTCCTCCCCAGAGCCAGAGAACAATACAGAGAACATGTTGCTTATTCATTTCTTACCTTTTTTCCTTTCCTTTTCCTATGGGCAGGTTTTGTATTTTTCTCCTTTGGCTCTTCACTCATCTTTCCTTTAAATCAGGTGAGTTTATACAAGACAAGGGATCACCGCCTGTATTCCAACATCCAAAAGCACGACAAAGAGTCAAAGCATTGAGACCAAAGTCCATTTACGGTGCTCCCCGGGCAGGCGGCGGCCGTTTCCACCCAGCCCGGCTGCTGGGAGTGAGCCGCTGCTCAGCTCTCCTCAGGAACAGACGGGGTGTTCTCTACATCCAACAGTCAATTATTCTCACAACGAAAATCAATATTTTAGCCTTTCATTTTTAACTAAGCATTACCCTGAGATAAAATCTTGACAACACTTTGTTGCTTATTCCTCCACAGTGATCCCAGCCTGTAAATGGGGAGCGAGAGAACGAGGGAGGGACACACACACACACACACACACACACACACCCTCACACATACAGAAATAAGCTACAGACTGCTGACAAGTCTCCCAGAGCCTTCCCGGAGGCTGATTTGCTGCTTCTCACAGGCTGGGAGCCGGATGTAAATTGCCGTGAGTGCTGCGAGCCTCCCATTAGAACACATGTGTTGAATGCATCACGGCATACCAGCGGAGGAGGCGGTCCACGGAGTGAGAAAAGATCAGGTTACTGGTTCGCAAAAAACACTCAATGATTCAGACAATAAAAGAGATTTGCTACTACCAGAGAAACCAAAGGTTACACCTTCTCCAGGGTTACTTTTCTTTTTTTCATGGGATAAGCAAACGAACGGGCAAATTGCCAATCTTCAGCAAAAAGATTTCTAATGAACGGCTCATTACAGAAGGCCCCATACCTAATGTGCCATCGTTCGTATTTAATCATTGTTTTCCTGCCATCAATCTACCAACCGACACACACTAGAAGCCATCCAGAACATTCGGGAAATACGGAGAACAAGGCTGCTGTCTACCACATTCAGGGCAGTGTTGCTCTCAGATCCCATTACACACTCCACACCGCACACCATCCTAACCCCAGCTAAGCAGAAACTCCCGCTCCCTGCTCCCCAGCCACTTAGCCAGAGCAAACTAGCAGCAGAAACTGTCACGTAAGCATCTCTGTGAAGAATGCCAGTCACACTGTGATTCAGGAAGGAACGAAGTTCTGGGCCCCCACGGGCCGTCACGAAGATTGAAACAGGTCTCCTGAGGCAGAGAACCTACCCAGGTGTGAGGTGAAGACAGGAACAGCGGACAGGGAGGGGAGGAGATGGACGGCAGGGTCAGCGCCATCCCTAGGGGTGTGGGAGCCAGGAATCAATCCTTTCCTTGCTCACGCCAACATTTTTTATTCAGGAGAAACTGGATTAACGTTAACATCTTCGTTCACGAGAAATTGGATTAGAATGATAAAAAGCACAGCATTATAGGGAAAAACATATCAAAAGGGCTAATTTTCAGTGATGTATGGGGGGAGATTTACCACTGGTTTGGGAAATGATGCTAAAATACTGAACCAAAAGGGCAGATATTTATACTAAAATACTCCCTATTCTTCACCTATCATGGAAAGGGGTTTCTGTTTATGTGCAACGAACGTCCCTTCTGCCCCACCTTGAACCACCAGTCCCTCAACCTGAGTGTGAGGGGTGCCTGAGATGGTCCCCACGGCAAAGCAGGCGGGGACACGGGTGCAAATGACCCTTCCAAGAGCAACATGAATTCTATAAACCGTGGGTTAGCTACTGAAGCTACTTTTTCACTGTGAGGGTTCACATTATTTAATCGCAGTAACATGCATCTTAGTATGTCTGGTGTGGCCAAAATTCTGAATGGTGTCAGGCATGTAATCCCATGTTACAAGTTTCTTCTCAGACTTTGAACTGCTACCTATCCATGGACACCACCTTTTGCTGCCATCTCTCAACATCCTTCTTACCACACGATAAAAAGTAAAAAATCTTATTATGACAGAATAAGCCTTTCGACTTCTTCCCCGATTCAACCCTTCTCATCTTCAAAACACAGGGAAACCCAGGGACCTGGCAGTTCCTTACTGCCTCTATCCTTCATATACTTTAATTGGAGAAGCCTAGGTTTGTTACTTGGGGACCTTTTGAGGGACAAGGGTGAGGTGGGTGCTTTATACAAATTCTGTATAAACTGAAGGACATAAGCAGGTGCAGTGAAGTCAGACTACCTAAATCTTTGCATTTTTCACTAGTTAAGCAAAAGCAATAATGTATCCATTTATTGTAGAATCCTGACATTTTGATTCCTAGTATCTAAAGAACTACTGAGTTGAATTCCCTTCCAGAAAAGTCGTTGTCACCATTTACCTAGTATCCAGAGTATAGCCTCTTTAAAAAAAAAAAAAAAGAAAAGAAAAAAAAAGAAAAAGAAAAATCAAAGGTGTACAGAAATTGAGACCAAATGTAGTCCATTTATGGGAAAATTTACAAATTAATTGGACTATCAAACATATAAAATAAAACTAACATGACTATTTCTGGCCAAGTAAATAGCACAAGAATGTGTTTGGGGAAAATGTCATTATAACTTTTTTAAACTATAAAAGTGTGTTTAAATCTGATGAAAATTTTAGGAAATTGATGAATTAAACTGGAAATGACAGGAGAGAATGAGGTTGTGAGTGATGCTAATTGTCCATTTCTTTGATAAAGTGTGATCTTGACTCTTCACTTATATATTCGATACTCATGTTACAAGCTAAAGTGCTCTCTGCTGGCTAGATGGAAAAAAACAGGACTTTTAAAGATAAAATTATATAGCCAAATTCTACAAAAGATCACTTTGGGAAGGAATTATCCTTACAGATAAGGAATTCATAAATCTGATTGAATAATACTTCCAGGTGTCACATTGTATAATCGCATCTGAGAGAAAGCCCAGTTTCAAAAATTAAAATATGTAAAATTGTATACTTAAGTAACAAAATGTATTAAGCTATAGCTTAAGAGTAACAGTAAGTGATGTATATAACATGTTTTATGTTCGGTTTCTGGAACTTGATAAGTTCTAGACCTTTTAGAAGGAACAAATCTCAAAATCTGTAAGGTAAATGAAAGTTTCTGTATTAAAATTAAGGCCTTAAAACATAACAAAATCATAGTAATTTAATTCCTCACAATACAAAACATTTCACTTTGTAAAATCAGATAAATTTCATTTAAAGGTTGAAAAACTAAAACTTAGATGTAATAAATAGAAAATTGTTCCTTTGGGGCGCCTGGGTGGCTCAGTTGGTTAAGCGACTGCCTTCAGCTCAGGTCATGATCCTGGAGACCCGGGATCGAGCCCCACATCGAGCTGCCTGCTCGGCAGGAGGCCTGCTTCTCCCTCTCTCACTCCCCCTGCTTGTGTTCCCTCTCTGCCTGTGTTTCTCGCTGTCAAATAAATAAAATCTTTAAAAAAAAAAAATTGTTCCTTTTTACTATTTAATGGTCTTTCCTACACTTGTACTCGAGAAATAAGCATTCACAGAAATACTGATTGTTTTTAATAAGCCCAAAGATGTACCAATGCACACTAAATTAAAACTGCTCTAGGTAAAAGAGTAATTTGATTGATCTAAAACCACTCTAGGTGTGATTCCTCATTCCAAAAATGTTAAATGTTAACTACTTTTTAATGGCAATCTATTTGCATACAAATTATAAAATTCCCCCAACCGTTGAGGAAATTAAATTTAGCCTAAGAAAAAATTACAAGCTAAATACACTTAAATTATCAACTTGGAAACAAACTCTCTGTTAGATCCCAAAGAGGAAAGCCAAACTAGATAGCACAGCACGCAAACACGACCCCAGGAACTGCCTTCAGATAGAAACGATCCTAAACTAGTTGATACACATCTACTGAGACAGTTCTATTTTTAAATTGAATAACTCGCATAAGAGGACAACAACCGGGGCCAAGTTAAGTCTCGTAGAACAGATCTATTTTTAAAATCAAAGTGGCTTACCATAGGAGAAATCAAGGGGCCGGGGTTATTAGGAAGCAAGTGTTTTATGCTACATTCTGCATAAAATTCACTCGAAAACACTGACACTGATATACTTTCTTGGCTAAAATCAAAGTGCATCAAATTAAAAGTAAAAAAAAATGAAAGTTTCCATGTAAGTCCAGCTGAAATACCTATATGAAGAGACTAATTTTATTTTTAAGACTGGGACATCATGTACTTACTGTAAGTCATTCTGCTGGTTGGCAAATTCAAGTCGTTGCTAAATCTTACTAAGAGCATTCCCTTGATACCGTTCATTGGTCCTCACTGTTTATCATGCCAGTGAAGCTACAGACAAAACTACAGACAAATAAGCTATTTTCTGAAAACCCTAGGATCTTTAGAGCTGAGTGAAACGAAGTAACGATGTTCTCTCTTCACCCACCTGTGACCCTGAGCCGTCCTCCCTGAGGTTCCCTCAACCAGTTAAGAGCCGGACTGGGACCAGAGGTGAGTTCCATCAGCTGCGCCACAAAGGGCTTTCTTTCCACTACACCAGCACCCCCAGGGAGGTAAAGTGAACCCACAATGAGATATGAGATCACCTTCAGTGCTAAGCAAACGTGCCTTCAATAGCGATGCACGTGCTTTAAACACACACACACCCCAAACGTAACTCGGGCTCAATGGAAGCTTACTGTGAGGTTCTGGTATCTACCTTGCCCTATTTGGGGTGAATGCCAGGGGAGAAGAAACAGGAGAAAGAGGACGACAGAAACAGGTGGTCACTTCATAAGCCACATTGATCACTCTGTCTCCCAAAGATTTGGGGTTGCCTCAGGCTGACTTCGGGACGACGCTGCCCCCACCATGACTGCCCCCTCCAGGGACATGCTAGAGCCCCAAAACATCTGGACTATCCCTAGCCATGATTTAGCAATATAAAATGTATCACAGTGCAACTTAATGTATCAAAACCATTGCGTTACACAGTGTCTTGGTATTTCTAATGTGAGTGAGAACATCTGAAGGCACACACACTGTGTGTGTAAGCCGCGAGTCTCGAGTCCATATTGTACAGTGACAGGGACACGCCTGCGCTCGCTCAGAGCAGGTCAGCGTCAGGCAGGTGTGGGCATGCACCGAGGCTCAGCTGCCACCAGGATTTTTGCCATACCCAAGGCCATCTGTATTACTCACTAGTGCTTTTTTTCCCCAAATAAAATTCTTTAAAGCTCGCTTTACTCTAAGCAGCGTTATCTGTGAAATCATAATTCTGATACGCTAGCTTCATTTTTGACGATACGTCAGAACCCCTCAGGCAGCTTCAGAGCAGCGCTGGCCTGTTTTGTTCTGGGTGTTCTTTCCTTCCTGATGATTTAGCCATGTGCCCATTAAAATATAATGATATAATCCAAGTGCATTAGTAAAACAGGGAGAGACAGAATGTTCCAAAAAGATAGAAACTATAAATGAGTGGTTTGGTTTTTGTTTGTTTTCTCCCCTGAAGCCCCGCATTTTCCTTGGTGTGATTTTCTGAGCAGAGCAATCTTCGTACAGCAGACTGACAACTCCGTCTGCAAGCCCTCGGCGTTGGCATGCCAGATACCCAGCCTTTCGGGAGGTGAGGCCTGATGAGTCACTCCTGTGATCTTCCCTAAACCCATGTGTTTTATTTAATAACAAGAGAGATCCTAAATGGTTTTAAAAGAACCATGGTGACAGAGTCTAAAGAAATTCCCTGCTTTGTGAAAGATAATCCCTAGCAATGCTGACGGCACAATGATTAAGAACCATGGATGCTCACGGTTGGGTCCCCACCCAGAGGGGGTCACAGGCTCTGCCAGGTTCTTTCTCTGCTGGGGAAAATCTATGCACAAGATGACCAGCTACAGCTCTAGGGGCGCCCTTCCCCATCAAACGTCCACCCAAGCCTATTTCTCACTCTTCACATTCCAGACTAAAGAGTAATATGGAGATGCTTATTCTTTCAATGGTTGAAATAAAAGGGTTTAGAAAAAAAATTTATTTTTAATATGAAGAATTTGAGAGGCAGAGTGGGGGATCGTGGGGGGTAGGGAAGGAAAAAAATGAAATAAGATGGGACGGGGGAGGGAGACAAACCATAAGAGGCTCTTAATCTCAGGAAACAAACTGAGGGTTGCTGGGGGTGGGGGGAAGGATAGTGTGGCCAGGTGATGGAAAAAATAAAAATCAATAAAAATTTTATTTTTAAAATCTCTGACTTAAACAGTATCTCATGGGAACTTAAGAGCTTTCACTAACTGAATGCTGCCTTTACCAAAA